>ARYC01005764.1:0-28204 GCA_000711775.1 Oxytricha trifallax | reverse complement strand
TAAAATTCATATTTTTTTTGTGCTAACAAACTCCATATTTTGAGTAATATAAATCAAATTATGATTAAAATATTAAAATCTAATATTGGAATATTAACCATTTACTCACAATATTACAGTAATTTTCTTGAAATATGTTTATATTTTTCCAAGCATCTCTGAGTGTTAACTGCATAGCTACATATAAAGAGTTCCTCACTAAATTGTTGAACACTACAACTCAATGGTGCTCTTTATTTAGCCGTTTTATGATGTTGATCCTTGTATTTGTGTTTACAGTATAAGACAAATATGTCGATCATGCCTCCAACCTACTTCTTTTCCTATACACTGTAGCTTGTTTGGGGACCCTGCTACTTAATAACTGAGGGTGGGAGTCACTAAGGCGACTCGAAATAGATGTTTACTTTTATTACACTTCATTATTAAGCTTTGGGATTGAGATTTTCATTTATAGCTACTAGTACCAAACTTTAATTCAGGTTAGTAATATAATAAAAGTAAATATTGAATAACTTTCTGAATTGTGATAGTGACCTTATATACATATTATACACGATTACTAAATGTAATTAAACTTAAAGCTAACAATAAAGGATACAACGAAATGATATGTGAAAGATTCCTGAGTAAACACTTTAAAATAATCTGTGAAACAAAGATTATCGCTTATCTCGGTTCCTGGTACACTAATTGAAGCCGTACATTTCCCATCCACTCATTATTTAAATGAAAATTAAGTGGTGTCCTTGCCTCACCATAGTCCACATTTTCACCTAGTAATTCAATAGCAATTAAGATAATATTTAAATTTAGAAATGAAAAAATCAAGTAAATAGATAGTTAAGCTGGAGATAAGATAACTGTTACCAGTACAACATGAGACTAAGAGTTCCAGAATATCTTTGAAAATGCCGTTTTTATACTGCAAAGTACCCCGTGATCCCTTATATTCTTGAAAGTAATGTTCTCAACTCATGCTAATGTAATCGGATTTTCCAGATATAATTGTAGTTGTATATATATTTTAAATGCATTTCGACAAGATAACTTAACATACCTCTATTATGAATGTTGAATTGGCAATTTCTAGATAATTTGATGGTCAATAATTTAAGTCAAGAACAGGCGATTGGGCAGAAGGATAGCAATGGCAGTAGAGTTGATTAAGCAATCGCAAAGAATATGCGTCATTGTAATTATTTTTACTTAATACACTCTATATCAAATAGAACGAACATATTATTTACTTGCATTGTATTTTTCAATTCGTCTATTATTCCACATTTTTTAAATAAGATTAAATAATTTATTATCGTAATAATTTTAAACGCACTATCACATAATTAGATAGATCTGTCAGATATACTCTCAGGCATCATTTATTGAAATTACTTAATCAATATTAACTGTTATATTAATCCATTGTCCTTTTAGGACATTGCCATTTAATCAATTATATGAGCATCCTCTATCTTTCAAGCTCTTTTTGACAGCTCTGCCCAAGTTATTCACTGCCCCTACCAGTTTTAGTCTCAAATAAATTGCAATTGTTCTTTACTGCCAACTTATGCGATTTACCCCTGCTATGATTTCATTACGTATTCCTTTGCTATTGATAGCACTTCATATTGACTGTTGAGAAAGCATTTAAAAGTATTGAAAACACTTTGTGGTGAATGATCTCTCATTATTAATAGGTGTCATTGGTTTAAATAGAACCATAAAGCAAGAGATTGTTTAATTGACGGTTGTCTTCGGTAGATCAAGTTTCTCTCTGATAGTTCAGTGTAGCGGGATGTGTAGTTGAAATATTTGAGTGTAACTTGAAAAGCTAGTCTTATTCAACACTTTCTTATAAAAAGATTTATAGGTGATTTGTGCAATGAAAATTGACAGGATTAGAGTGAGGATAATTGTGAGAGCATCTACTAATTCTTAAAAGAGCTAAAATCACATGCTTTAACCACTTTATACACCTAGATTTAAGTGAAATGCCAGAGATAAACAGATCGAATTCATTCAATTTAAGCAAATATATCCTCACCTAAATATTATATTTGGACAGTATATTAAACCTAAATTATAACATATAGTTTTATAATTGTAGATAAATAAAACATTTGTTTATATTTAATTCTGAAGTAAAGTATTTAATTTAATATTGCAACTGGAAACTTATAATTTAATGAGAGACTCCTATATTGATTTGATACTGATAATTCATTATCGTAGTCATCTTCATCATCATAATCATCGTCGTCATCATTATCAACGTCGTCATCATCATAAGTATAATATATAATGAAATATACAAAGTAAACAATCAATTGGCTGTATATAGTTCATAAATGCAGACTTAATCAGTTTATAATTTTAATTTAGTTTATTTATTCATTGATTTTAGTTTCTATATAAAATAAAAGGGTGTTATTTAAAAGCCAATTTATTTATCCTATCTAGAAGTCTTAATTATCGCTCAATTATTGAATATTGAAAGAACAAATTAACGCTCTTTCGAGATGTTTAGCGTGATCTTTTAATAAAACTATAAACTTCAATAAAATATTATAATGTTTGACGTTTTTTAGAGATATTAATTCAAATCAAATCATTTATATGGTGCCTTCTAGTTTAATTACCTTTAAAGCTCAAAATATTCTCAATAAACCATCCTGGTAAATCACTACAACTAGATTGAAACTAGTTCCTAGTCTGTACTATAAATTAGATTAATTATAAATACTTTTTTTAATTCAAAACAGCTTGTTTAAATAGGATATGCTGTAGTAGTTTCATCAAATCAATGCCAACGATGGAGTTAGTAGTAACTCATTCAACTCTTTTAATGATCTTTGCTAACTAAAAGAGTTGATTACTCTGGTGCTTGCTGAGAGCAAGGGCGGATCTACACCAATCAGGATGTAACAGAACTAGCAAGGTAGTTTTCAATCAATTAAGTATCATTTCATCTAATATCAACTGACTATTGCAATTGACTAATGTCAACATATATATATTATTTAATTATTATTATTTATTATAACAAATAGTAACTGACTAGTCTGTAGGTGTTATGGTTGGGATAAATCATGTGGATAAGTTTTCATTTAGTTAATTTATGTAAATGGAATTGTTATGAGTTGCTCGATGAAGAGAGTTGATCAAGGTCAACAGGACAAAGACTGTTTAAGAATGATTTATTTCCCAAAATGATTAGTGATGAGCAGAAGTAACAAATTATTAGTATTTAGAAGTAGATTATTGTTAAATTCTCGGCAAGTCAACTGAAAACCTTAATTGAATGTGGTAGTGTTTGCTTTTGAAGAACTCTTTAAGTTTATTGGATTTACTTCCAGATCCTTGTTTCTTAGTAGAGTTTGAACTGATAATTATAAATATATAGAGTAGTTATTTGTTTAATTAATGGAGGCTAATTTAATCATTACATCTTACTGTTCATTTTATAATTATTTATTGCAATAAAAGTTAATATCCTCATTGAAACACTAATACAATTGAAATGCATTTAATAGTAGAATATAGCAATGAACTATAAATCTATAAGATAGCAAATTTGAAGATTATAACTCAAACACTATAAATTTGCAGATTAATAAGTTGCTTAATCATTTTCAGTGAATTGCAAATGGATGTTCTATTTTATTCATTTTAATTAAACTCTTTTTCACTGAAAATAGCTATTAATTATAGTTGAAAATAGTGCATGTCTGATCTAACTGTGATACACTACAAAACAAGTATCTTCCCTTGCTTAAACTAGCATATTACTTGAAATTGAACCTGCTGCCATTAACATAAATGTAGTTTCCATTTGCATTGTTCTTATTATTTTACTTAGTGATATGTCAGATAAAAGTAGTCAAATGTGTTTGCTGCTTGAAAATGAATAGAGATTTGCATCGCTATTAGAAGTATAAATTAAGTGGGAGACAAGCATGGGTTTATTAATTAATTCAAGAAATGATTGTTAAAGTATGGCAACTACTCAATGAAAACATTTAAAATTGCTATAAGTTATAATTAATATAAATAATTTAATAAAAAAAAATATAATTTGAATTCGAATAGGAAGTTGATAAAAGTTTAATTTAAATTCAAAATTGTCAATAATTATTATAGGAATTTGGTAGCTTTTCATTTATTACACAAAGAACTAATATATATATATATATATATATAAGGGCTCCTATCATAAAACAGAAAGCTACCAAATCTCATGGGTAAGTATATAAGGAAATTAATAATATTAATCAAACTTAAAAATTATTCCTAACTCTATCTCTTGCTATACTCCATGCAGACCCCTACTCATTATCCCTTAGTGACCATTCGCAATAAGTAGACTAGCCATCGGTATAGCTGTCGCCCTCAGTTCTGCCCCCGGGGTGGAGAGTGACCAGTAGCTGGAGCCATTGATGAGCTGGCAGGGGCTGGCCCCCAAGTTGACATGCTTGCGGGAGAACATCAGAAATCAATAACACAACACGAAGAGCAAGCCTAATGTCAAACCTCTACGAAACCACACCATCTACTGCCACCGGAACCGCATCCAGCAGGACGTGGAATGCCACCTAGCCAGGAGGCGGCTGACATTCGCGTTGAGGACGCCCAGCAAGAAAGGGGGAGGCCATTGGAGACTTTAAGATTAAGGAAGAAGTCTAGTACTAATCACTTACTACATAGGACGCGCCCAAGGCAAGAGGTGGGGGCCCAATCTAGTACATGGTAAACAAGCAGCGGCAGCTATCCACGATTGAACGACACCTGTTCACATCATCTCAATTAGAATTCATCCAAACTGGTCACTCGCCCTCAGTGGTACCCTTCTACGAATGTGCCGATCCGTTAGAAAGATGCAGACTGAATGAAGATTCCCTGGCCTGCCTAACGGCTAGCTATAAGCATGCTTTCGATTTCCTCTAAACAGAAATGTAATCCGCCAAGGGCATCCCACCGCACACATGGGGAAGAGAAAGCCACTAGAGGAAGGGGAGAAGCCTGGAGTGATCTGCAGATATATTGTCTAGGAGATCGTCATCATCGTTCAATCTACCAAGGTAATGGGTCTCAGGGCGCTCGCTCAATGCCATAGGATGATTCCTCCAAATAAAGATGCTCACTTATCTCGGCCCCTGGGACACTTGTCTGAGTCGGGGACCCCATCTCCGTAGAGACAAACATGGAGAATCGCGTGGTGCCCCTAGCTGTCCCCCAGGCGAAGATCCTTCCGTGACTTACTCTGCAATACTGATTTGACAAAGATGCCGAGATGCCCAATGTGGAGACCAGCCTCCAGGTGATGAATACTCAAGGGGGAGAGGAGAAACTCGTGAATAAGGGTGTTATTGAGGAGGAAGAGCCAGAGAGGCGCGAGAGTTGATACAATGACGATAGCAACTACAGAAGAGGATGCAGGGCTGGCTGCGGAGGGTGCAGAGGCGGCAGAGATGGCGTCAGAGGATAACACGAAGATGGCAGATGCTTTTGGGGTAGACCACAAAGAGATAGATCTGAAGAGTAACAATACGTAGACAATGAAGATGGGTTTCAACCTCTCAGAGCCATTCCACAATAAACTTGATGGAAGAACCATCAAGATAGAAGACTTAAGCACATTCAATTGATGAACAGACCTATCAGCACTTCATAAGCAAACAATAAATAAGATAATGGTAGAGTTGATCAATCACGGCAATTTGAAAATAAAGGATGAAATGCAATTAAAACTAAATGTCATTTTAGAAATATTCGGGGTTTGTTTTTATAGTATCCTTGTCCATATAATAACTCAATTCTTCATTTTAAATTAAACATTTTCATTCATCCTAATTTTTACACTATTTATATATATATATATATATTTGTGAATCAATGAATAAAAAGCACTTATTAATATTAATAAATACGAATTGATATTGAGAAAATAAGCACTTATATAGGTATTTTTAATAAGTAAATTGCTTTACTACACTATCTTCGTTAAGTAATACTATCATAAGGCCAAATTGAAATGTTGGAAAAATAATAAATTAGGACGAATTCACTAGAACTTTATTTATATAATATTAGTTTCTTTTAAATAGTTTTGAATTGTTAATTTACTTTTACTTTGTTTGATGAAAATAAACATAAATTAGATTATGAATTAATTAAAGTTGGTAAATATTCATAAATTTTATCCTTTCATTATTATAATTTGCTGCTTCTTTCCGCTTATCAATGTAGTAATCAAAGGGGAAGAGTTAACTTCTTATAAGTTTAAGGAATTCCAAAGTAAAATTAACCTCTTCTTATTTATAGACTTTTCTAATTTACATTAGAATGTTGTAAATAGGCTTTATGATGAAATCAATCAAGGTCTGTTTATTCAAGTGTATTTCTTGTTGTAATAAGTTATAAAGCCTCTCTGTTTTTAACACAATCAGCTTGACTTTTGATGTTATTTCTTGTTTCTTTGCTTTTGAGAAGGGGTTGAGACTCATTTAGGACTACTTTAAGTATCTAATGATCTTAAGTAACTTTATGATCCTATCTTATGCTATAAATTTCAAAGATGGGAGTGGTTTCAAGTTTTAAAGCATAGAGTTGATCTTTTGCAAAGTGATTATCATTAGTGATAACATACTTGTGAATCAATGGGATCTTAATAGGTTGGCAAGCTAGATTGACATTGAATCTTTCCTTAACTAGAGCTGTTCTATCTCAAAGTGGTTGTAGCAATTACTAGAGATAGTGGGTTTTAATTAGTGGTGTTAATTGTTGACTAAAGGCTCATCATAATCCTTAGTTGCTCGATTTATTGTAATGGTTAGTATCTTTTTAGTAATTAATTGCAGTTGTTGTCATATGACCTATCCTCCACTTATACTTAAGTCTCCATCTCTTTAGATTAATCAATTATTATCAATTAATTTAAGTTAAAATATAATATTTTTGGATCTTAATTTGTGTTTTCACTCCATAAGCAATCATTCAGAAAAAAGATTCCAGCATAATAAAAATTCGATTGATTTTATACATCTCTAATAACGGGGTAAGTTACGTGTTTTTAGTCATATTAAATCTTCTTCTTATCAAATAGTTATACAAAAACTTTTAGTAAAATTCTTTTTTTTGAAGTATTGAACTAAATTCCAAAAATCTTCTTTAACTATTTAATTGTCTGAATCAAAATATCTTTGTATTTGGAAAGATTATTCTTAGGTCTGGTAGGATATGGTAATTAGTTTTGGAATAATTAGTTGCATCTACAAATTAGATGAATCCTTTGATGTTTGAAATTTGGGAGTAAAATTCTTTTTATATACTTAATGATAATAAACTAAGTTAAGTTAAAGCATAATATTCAGTATATTGAGTGTTTTAAATTTTTTAAAAATAATTATTTAATCATTATTCAATTTTGTTGTTGATGCTTTCCATTTTTTATTAAAAATCAATTATGATTCAGCTAAATTAGAGTTTAACTACACTTTTGAGATGTAGGATAATGTATTAAAATTCTACAAATATGCTTTAAATAACTTCTGAGGGATAGAGAACTTCATTAATCCTTAATAATCAAAATAAAAAAGAATCGATTAAGAATTTTATAAATAATAATAAGACTAAATCAATTGACTTGAAAAAATATAAGTAAAAGTTTGTGGTATATTCTAAAGAAAATATATTTTTTGATAAGTATGAATTTTTAATTAAATTTTGAGTTAAAATTACTCCAAGCAAATTCTAAGTTAGGTTTGTAGAGTAATATGTAGATTAATATATCAAAGATAGAAGAAACTCCAACAAAAGGAATAATGATTTATAAGTCTAGTTTGCAACAAAGTTCATCAGATACACAAACCTAATAACTTCAAAGCAATGCCAAATTATCAAACATCAATGAAAGGACACAATATGCTTTTCGAGGTAAGGCAATTATGTGGATTAAGGTATAAACTCAGAGAATCAGGAAAACAAGGAAAATTCAATAAATTGAATATGTTTAATACTTGCTAATAAGTGACATGGATTTTAGCGTTCGAAAATAATATAAATAGTTTTATTTATGTTATCTGTCACATTATTAGATAGGAAAAAGAAGGTTGTGAATACTGTGTGTAATAAGAAACTAAGAAATTTCAAAGTTTTTTTTAATTTAATATAATTCTTTTTTATAAGTGAATTCAGAATAAGATGATAATGAATAGATTGACTCACTAGCATTTATGATTTTATCAAATTTTTATACATTGATTCTTTATTGACTTTTTATATGCATACATATATTACAATTGGCATTTCGCCCATTAAATGTACTAAACAATGTTAATTATAATTAAATAAGGAATATTCTAATTTCAAAAAGCTTGTATTATTTCATTTCAAAGATATTTTTGAAATTTAATAAATAAAACCTCAATTAACATTAATTTAGGAATCAGTATTCATAATAATTAATGAACTATTACTGAAAGATAAAGATGCATATTTTTTAAAGTATAATAATTGAAATATGAAAATTAAATTTACTTAAATACCTATTTTAAAAAACTGCTATTATATATAATTTAGAGATATATTAAAATACAACTAATATCCTGTATAATAACTTTTAATGCATTGGCTCTAAAATCAATATAGTTCATTAAATTGTATAGAAATGTTAAATTTAGTAAATTTATTTTTAGAATTTGTTAGGGATTTACTCTTACATTTGAAATTGAATATTTCGTACAATAAAATCTTTTCTTTTGTCAATCTAATTAGAAAAAAACTAAAAAGAATATATATTCTAACCATAATTTATTATTAAATAAAATAAAATTATTTAGACTGAGTTTATTAAACAGAGTAAATTGTAAGTTAAACTGTTTTAATTATTTATCGATTTAAATTTCAATTTGAAAGTTGATTTCCAAAGATCTATAGTTAATAATGTTATTTTATTATCAACCTTATGTATATTGATGTTATGAGATTGTGGAGTTTTATTGTTTTCTTTTTAAGAGTTAAGTTTTTTTAATTTAAGTGGCCGGCAAGCTAAAACATTTCCTTTTTTTCACTTATTTAACAGGTTTATATATACTAAGCTCAGATAGAAAAGAAACCCAATTATCAATTTATCCAAAAATGATTTTTAACATTAATTTAGAATTCGAAGAATCGTTCAATACTTGATTCATAATGGTATCATCGCTCATGCATTTATTTAGTTATCTTGGAAAAACATTTATTTATAATGGAATGCATTGCATCTTTGAGATTGACTAATCTTAATAATTATAAAAAGAAATATGATGAAGTAATTGCTTATATTAAACTATAATATTCCACTAATTTACTAAGTTAGCTAGCTACTTGATATTGATTCTGTTTTAAATGTACATGATTGTGTTAATTAAGAGTTAAAACTTTAAATTAAGTAAAAGCAGAAGAAAATGAATAATTAAATATAATCACCAACTCATATAATTAAAAGAACCAGAAAAATCGACTTAAATTCAAAAACTTAATAAAATGTATTAATAATACTAACAGAAATATAAATAATTTAAAATTTAAGATTGAGTTAATAAAATAATTAAAGTCACAATTTCACAAGAAGTGATAGTTTTCACTAATTATTATATTTAATGATATACAAAAATAAAAATAGTAGTAGTAGTAAAAAACTTGAAGGTAAAATTAAATATAAATCGAAATGAACAAGTGCGATAAATTACCCAAACTATAATTTTGTGAAATCAGTTTTTTTGGCAGTGGACAGTTGCAGTTCCCCGCGATTTATTCTATCTCGTTCAGTTCTTATACTTGATTCGCCTATCAACTTCCCTCTTAATCATTTATTGCTATCAATTGCCTCTCTGCTCCTTCTAGGCTGATATTCTTGATGTCATCAATGTTCCTGTTGACTGCCTCCTCTTCCCTCTTTTCTTGCTGGTGCTCCACCTTATTGCTAAATAGGAGTCATTCTACTTCCGGGATTTCGTCCATTAATTCACTGATAATGCCCTCGCTAGCTACGAGATCCCTCTCTATCGGTCCTCTTGGGTCTTCTCTCATTACTACGTAGTCCCACAGTTCAATCTATGAGTTGAACATGTAAGTTTCTGACCCCGATCCCTCGTTTGCAAGCTCCCATATCTTGATGTTTTTCTTCTCGGTGTCTCTCGCCATCTCTTCATCACTCAGTGCAATTCCTGATCTACCGATTTCCATTTTCATGAATCTCAATTCCATGTTGAACATAATGTAGTATCTCTAGATATTTATCCAGTCTTTAACGAGGATTTGAAATACAGACTCATCCTGTAATTCCAATACTATGTGGTTAGCTATTAATATTGCCATGATCCCGCAGTCTTCCGGATATTTTACTTAGTTGTGTTCACCACACTATTTAGTTTGTTGATTTTGAACTCCTTCCCAACAGTCTCTTCTACAAGTTCACTCATCTTGCCTAAATGCTTTTGTATGAGAGCCAGGCTTCCTATCGATTTCCTCGTGTCGTAGATTTCCAGAGTCTTAGTTCCTCTCTCGATTTTCAAAATCACCCAGTTTTTGCAATTCTTTGAATTACTCTAGCAGCTTGTAGGAATAACTACTCCTTCCACAGCATATGTGTCTCTCCAGTATTTGCCATTGTCGAACTACCAGTTTACCGACCCGATGATTTTCTCAAAACCTTGTATTCCTTTGTCATCCATGACTATTGGTGGCATAATCATGAATCCCAGTTTGTTTTGATTGAATTATACTTCCTCCAATTGCTTGGATATCGTTTCCATCGTTTCTACTGAGATGTGATTTCCAGGGATAAGATCAAAATGTTTCCAATCTTAGTTGATTTCTTTCCAGAGATAATGATGTTTCTCTGACCAAAAGTCTCTTTCCCTCACTCCTCTTTGCCTTGCTTCTCGCCTATCTTCATACTTTTTAACCAAACCTTTCTCTAGTCTGGTCCTCGAGCTTGGGCAGCATACGATTGTGATCATTCTCGTTACCTGTGGGGTCCACTCTTTCTTAGCGTAAATAATTTTGTCAAATCCTTGAGTAGCAACTTCTGACAAGTCGATGATTCTTTTGAACTTCATCTGATCTCCCAGAACGCACACTGATCCATCCTCATGTTTGTCGAACTGGGTTCTTTAGCTCTTGGATTCATGTAGCTTCTTGCTCGGGTTTGATTTTACAATTATGAGTCTGCTTTTAAAACCCATCTACTTGTTCAGTGGAACTCTGATATTCTCCTCATTACTAATACCAAGTGCTTCTTGGTCTCTGCTCCTATCTCTGTGGTTGTATCTTACCTCCTACACTTTTCTCCAGAATTCTCTCTTCTTGTTGTCGTATCTCTACCTTCCTTTATTTCTATCTTTTGAATTGCTCTTCTTCTCCTCCTCTTGATGTTCACTGAAACTTGATTTTTTCATTGGTATTCTCTTTAATTGTTAAAGATTTCTCTTTATTTTTAATTAATTATTTTATTATAATTCTCTGATTTCACTTCATTATTACTTTCTGGGTCTCTAATGTTTTAGATATTCAATTCTTTTGTCAAATCTAATTTTGAGTAATCTAGTCTGTTTGTTTCTCCTTTTTTTTACATAACCACCTTAAATAGTTTTTGATAGGCTGGTAATATTAGCGTAGTTAAATTTGCCTTATTCTTTAGTCCAGCCAAATCATGTTTATGATTATTTCTATTTGTTTGTGACTTTGTAGGTCAAATATTCTATTCTCCCTTATTGTTTTAGAGAATCTGTTTGGGTCTCCTGCTGAGTTAATCAGTTCACAATTCTTCAAACGATTCTAGTCTACTAAGACCTTGTGTATATTACAGTAATGGCTCATGCCATAGTTGATTATAGTTTTCCCTTAACTTATTGCCATCATGGTGTCCATAACATTTTTAGTTAGGAATATTTTCTTCTTTTTTATAGTTTATTTCCCTTTTCTTTGATCTCTTCACTTGCTTTTTTTGGTCTTATAAATTAATCTATGTTCATATTTACTCTCTTTATGTTCTTCTGAACCAAATCCCTTATTATTTCAGTGGTATTGGTTTCTTTTAACTAGGTTACATTCCTCAGAATTTTATTGGGAATATCTCTCGGCGTCCTAAAGGCGATTCTTTTTAGTTGTAATTCCATCTTCTCTATTTCATCCAGTTTTAAAAATCGAGCAGCCACCAATGGGGTGTATTTGTATATCATTAGTGATCTTATCTTTGCTATGATTATAGTGTCGCTGACTGTACGGTTGTTAGAATTCGTAAGTTTTTAGTGGAATTCTGTTTTCTTTTTAATTTCATTCCAAATATTCTTTGGTAAGTTTTGAGTGTTCAGACATATGTTTAATCCCAAGTACTTAGCTTCTTGGACTTTGTTAATTCCTTCTATTAAAAATTCATTTCTAAAGTTCCTTGAGTCACTCAGAAATACTGTCTTTTTTGTGTTTAGTTTTAAGTTGTGTGATTTCTCTATTTACCTGAAGCATTCTATTACTCTTCTAAACTATTATGGGTCTTTAACATTCACGAGGATGTCATCCGCAAATGCTATTAATTTCCCTTGTTTAATTAGAGACTTAAGTTCTTTTTAGGAGTATAAAGTATCTTACAGATATATGTTGAACAACATTGGCGACAGTCTGCTTCCTTTTGCTACTCCCTGTTCTATTCTTATCTCCTGTTCCTCAGATGTGATTTTGTTGTTCGAGTATAACATCTCAATGATCTTGACTATTTCTGCGTCTTTCTGACAACCTATCCTTCCATTCAGAATTTATATAAATTTGTCTTTCCAGACTGAGTCATAAGATTTTTAAAGGATTATTAGTAGGTATGCTTCTCTTTATTTGCTCTTCCTTCTGGATTACTTGATGTGTTCGAGGAGTCTTATGAGGTTAATGTGTGTACCTTTACTTTCTTTGAACCCATTTTGGTAGTTTCCTGTTAGTAGAAGCCCACTCTTGTTTTCGTTTATTTTGTTAAAAATAATTTTTTCCACTATTTTTCCTTAGTGTGAATTCACTACTATTGGCCTTGTGTTGTTGACATTTGAGTATGAATTCTTCTGATCTTTGCTTAGAAGGATCAACCTTCCCTCTTTAATGTATTGTGGGATCTATCTATCAATGAGCCATTAAGTTATTTTTTGGCATACTGTTTGTCGTATTTTCTAAGACCTGCTCAAGATTTTCTCATCAAACCCATCTGGCCTATTGCTTTGTTAAAGTTGCATTCTTGTATACTTTGTTCGACGTCCTTTTCCTCGCAGAATTTTTTCTGTTTCTTATTCGTTAACCATTGTTATGTCTTTCTTAGTTTAAAACGTGTCTTTGTGTTCTCTTTTGTCTTTAAATAACTAACTGTAGAACTCTACGATTTTCTTTCTTGTATCCTCCCCAGCCTCAACTCTTTCATATTTTATCGTCAGTCCTTTAATTAGTTGTGAGTCTTTTTGACTCTTTGTTAGTCTCTTCACCATGCGGAAGAAACCTTTTAAATCATTTTTGTCCAAGCATTATTCTAGGTCATTGATTGTTTCTCTCCATTTGATTTTTATTTCTTAAAATATTTTGACCTAGCTTATTCCATTGTTCCTTAAGAACCATTCTGGTGGTTGTTAATACCAATTTTTCCCTTTCACTTGTTTTTCTATTTTGTCTTCAAAACACTTTTGTATTGGATTGTCTAAATCCTTTAATGAAAGTTCCCTTCCTTCCTCAATAAAGATTTTCCAGCACTACTTCCTGATGTCTGTTATTCTAATTGTTCTCTTTCGGTCTGTTAATTTTAGGTCATCATCTTAATAGTTTATTTTAAGAATCACTTGAACTGGTTTGTGATCCGTTAGTCTAAGTTGACTAGTTTCCCATTTCACAGTCTCTGTGTTTGTAAAAATTTTGTCTAGTTAGTTCCCTTTTGTGTGAGTTTCCACTCCTTCCGGCATAGATTCTTTCAATCCCTCTTTGTTTATTCTTTTCCCAAAGTCTTTGATATGGAAGTTAAAATCTCCCATCATAATTATCCTCTGCTTTTGGCACTTCTATTTTAGGGATTTAATCATAAAAATCAGTCTCTTTTGTAGTTATTTTACTTCTTCGTTCCATTATGGTGGTATGTATGCTGTTATGAGGTGGAGTGGGAATCCCCCCACGTTCAAGATGTTCCAAGCTATGAATTGTATTAGAGTTTTAATTGTTTTCATCTCATACTTTCCACTATTTAATACTTACACTCCTCCATTCCTTGCTAATTGAGTTTGTGCTATGTTTCTGTTGTTTATTCCAACCAGTCTTTAGAGTCTTGCCTCTACTAGTCCTATGAAATCAGGGTTTTTGCCTTCGATGTCTTTCATCAGTTAGTCTTGCTTAAGTTTTGAATTCAATCCTCAGACATTCTGTAGGCATAGCTTTATTTCTACCGTCTTCGTAATTCCTTGCCTTTTGTTACTTATGATTTATTCTCTCCCTTGGTTCGCTGTTTCTCTGCGAACATTTCATTTCTTCTCACCCATCATTCAACTTCTCTAACAGGTTAGTAGAAATTCAAGCTATCAGCTATTGTCAATCTTGACCGAAAATTTGTTTATGTTTTTCCAATTGTTTTATTATGACTAAACATTATGGTTTTGAAATGTTGAATTTTACGAATTGGGTTGTGAATTTTCAAAGTATTTTCCAATGTTTACTATGAAGATGGTTTCTCACCTTGACCACTGTTTTGTGAGTAGATAGGTAATTTCCTCCGTCCATTGACTGTTTACTTCTCTAGCTCAATTTTTCCCGCCTCTTTAATTGTTAAAGATTTCTCTTTATTTTTAATTAATTAAAAATAATAATATTAATAAAATAATTATCAATCAAATAATTTCAATATAATATTAATAATTTTTTGGAACAAATAATAGGTTGCTTATAAATTAGTATTTCTAGAACAACTTATATAATAAATTCTTAATGATTGCAAATAAAATTGTAAAACTCTTATAAAACATTAAACTTTTGAAATATAAAAAGACTGTAAGCAATTATTTAACTTTGTTATTTTAACATAGAAACTTCAGATTCTGATAAATAACCTAAGAAAAACTGAGATTTATATATTTTTTAAATAGATCATACAATTATATAATGAAATATTATGAAATTTATTCAAGCAATCAATCAGACTGCATGGGTAGAAAGATTTCTATAGTGTAAACCGAATCTCAACAGTAAGAAATAAAGAGAATAAAATTTATGCACAGGATTGAACAATTGGGTATTGACGTCCTCCAGTCACAGATGACGTCCTCCGGTCACAGATAACGTCAGGAAGTCACAGGTGACGTCAGGAAGTCACAGGGTGACGTCAGGAGGTCACAGGTGACGTCAGGAGTTCACAGGTGACGTCCTCCAGTCACAGATGACGTCCTCCGGTCACAGATGACGTCAGGAAGTCACAGTATTATAAATAAGGAAATTTATTTGTAATAAACGTTCAAAGCACTCAATTTTTTACGGGAGGGTCTTATGACTGCAACAACTAGCATTTCGGGATCACAAGTGGTGGAACTTCTTGTTCGCAACCATAGCAAAATAAATAATAACATGGGTCAAGTGGCGGTAACCCCTTTACATATTTGGAGACAAAGCCTCCGAAAAGACAATTATGATAGATAATTTGTTTTTATTTAGTTGTATGAAACCTTGTAAACCCACTTAAATTTGAACTATTCTTACCTGAAGAAGCAATATTCGATAGATAAGTATGGCTAGTTTGGTTAATTGAAGATCATGTAAAGATGTAAAAATTTTATAGATGAAAACAAAACAAGAAATACCATAAAAAGACTAGTTAGCTAATTTTTCGCATAAATTAGTATTGTACATACCTAAGACTGGTAATCAAATTTTTGAATAAATGCAAGAATAATGTCTTGAATGTTCAAAATATTAATGCAAACATTATAGGATGATGATTCATATAAATCCAATTAAAGGAGTTTTGCCTTACTTGAAATTTGGGTCAAGAATGTGCATGAAATGATGACCAGCTACACAGACATAATTAAAGATTTTAGTCGAAAATTGTGGCAAAATAATCTAATAAAAATAAGAATTAATCAAGCTTAAAAAATACATACTCAATGTATTTTTATATAAAAAAATTTATAATTAATTAGTAACGATGAAGTTTTTAAGATTACATTTAATATACAATCCGAAATTTTTTTATCAAATGAATTGCATCTGAGCCTTGTCAGGGTGCCAACTCCTTGAACTCAGCAATTATTTGTTTAACTTTGGTTGTTCAAACGAGGGGATCCACTCTTTTTGATCCCGCACCAAGGACACTGCCGGAAAAGTTCATAGAAATATCTTATATAGTGCTTCCCAAATCTATCACATTAAAATCTCAATATTTATTATAATGTGACCTCCTGACGTCATCTGTGACCTCCTGACGTCACCTGTGACCTCCTGACGTCATCTGTGACTGGATGACGTCAGTGTGACTTCCCGACGTCACCTGTGACCTCCTGACGTCAGTGTGACTTCCTGACGTCACCTGTGACTGGAGGACGTCATCTGTGACTGGAGGACGTCAATACCCGAACAATTATATATTTCTGGGTTGGTAATTGATTAAACTAAGCCAAAAATATTGGCATTAATATATTTAAACTATTAGTAAATTTAATGGAAATAAGCTATACTTGTTAATTTTTAACTTGAAAAGGTCGTCAACAAAAATAGGATGTCGAGAAATAATAATCAGAGATTAATTTCATAACTTATATACTTTTGAAGGCCATTCCGAGCCTATTATTCAAAGTTCGTTATAGATTATGTTTGATTGAGTTCAGAATTTAAAAAAAAAACATAGTTAATTAGAATTATAATAAATAGAGTAAAGTACTAAAAATCTTTAGTTAATTAATATTATCCAGTTTATAAAAGACACTATAATCTTAATAAATCATCAAACTTATATATAACTCCAATTCTTACTTAAAATGCATCCATAAAGTTTTGTTATTTGAGGCAAAAACTTATATTTAGATATATTCATAAATAACTAATTATGCAATAAGAAACTATGAATAAGTTATAAACTAATAATAGTCTGAATGGAATAATATCTAATTGTTACTTTAGATTTATATACTAACAGTTTATATATGATATTGACTTATCATTGTAATAAAGTCTATTTTATAATAATTTAAACAAATTAGGTTGTGTTATTTTGCATTTATAATCTGTGTAAACTCGTTTAAAGTTTTAACAATTCTCATGTTACAGCTTGGTTTGTTAAATTTATAAATTATTTGATAATAATCTTAAATTCAAAAACTATGTAAGTATTGATAAATAATAAGTATAATTGGTAAAAAGAGAATAAATTTTATGGTTTGGTCTGTAAATAATTTCAAAGAATAATTGATAAGTTTCTATTCATGACTGCTTCAATTGAGAGTAATACAAAATTATAATTAAAAAATGTGGGACTATTATCTGAAATTGATCGAAAAAAGAATTATTGAGAAATTTAATTATATCGAAACATTCAATTCTAATTAATATGTTTTCCAATGTGATATCTTTTATGGATTTAATAACTTAAATAAATTTCCATATTAATTAAAAAAAGGTTGCATTTTTGAAGCCACATAAAATAATTCTTAGTATGATTTCTTTTATTTATTTTCATTTCTCTTATGAAACAACTAATACTTCAAATAATCATCTATGAATTAATGAAATGAAGCCTGAACTTAGATGATATGAATTTTGTTGACATTTTAAATGATAATATTGATATGCTCTCAAAAGTAGTAAGCATTCAAGAGTTGTAAATAATGTACAAATAATTTCAAATTAATAACACAAAAAAGAAATAGTGGTTGATAAAGTCCCAATAATTATTTAAAAATTATTTAAAACATGAATATGTAAAAAATGTGGATAACATCAAGAACATACGCCCCACTTAAATAAAGAGAAAGTCATTCTTCTTAAAAAACCTAGAGATAGAAAACATTCATATATAATAGCATAAAAAAAACGCTCCTTCAAGTTAGGGAACTTTATAAATAAAAGGAAAGTCACTAAGGCAAAAGAAAAGACAACAATAAGCAAAGGTGTTATATCCTTTAAAGGTATAATACAAAATTTATGATTAAAATTAAAAATACTCTCTAAATAAGAGCAGACCACAAAGGAAACTCATATAACATAGAAAGACTTGCAGAAACAATTGTATTTAACTCACTCACTCTTGATTATAGTTTCACAAAGTATAGAAATGCTTATACTCACTATGAAATGATAAAAACTATGAACAATTTTCGAAATGAGTATTTGAAAGAATCAAGAAAATATATGATATAATATAAATATCACTATAATAAGTTGATTAGACGATCAAGAAAAATTGATAACCTAATATAACATTTATCAGTTCTTCAAGAAATAAAGAATAATTAGTAATATTTAACTGTAGAAACTAAGATTATAATATAACTATAATAAACTATTTCGACAACCTATTTAAAAGACAACAATACATAAGTTGAGGATGTTAAAGAAGAGGAAAACGATATATAGCAAACAAAGACTAAGGAAAAAGCGATAACCAACGGGGAAGAATGCATCATGTTGAATAAATGGTAGAACTAAAGCGATTAAATAATTATCAAAAGTTTAATAAAAGAAGGGAAGCCTCATTAAAGATGATGGATTTAAGGGAATAGTCCAAGATAAGTTAATGAGTAGCAATCATCAAGGAGGAACAAAGATATTATTAGTTTATATTAATTTATCTTATTAATGAATAAAATATAAAAAACAATAAAATATAAAAATATAGGCTCCATATCGAGATTAAGAATAAAATAAACTTAAACATATCTTTTCGATAAATTAATAAAAGTCTTAAATAAAATAAATCATTAAATTATTAGGAAAATCTAAAAGAAAAATAAGATGCATTTATATATTTAAAGAATGATAAATTTAGTAAATAGTTATATCAATAAATAAAAGAATTATTTAAGTTTGGTGGGGAAGTTTCCTGCACTGTTTTTTTATTTATGTTAAATTAACAAATAAATATGTTTATGAACCTTTAAATATTAAGATCATATTGTTCATCATTTTAGTAGATCAAGAAAATATAGTTTCAGATTATATAGACATGGTAAGAACAAGATAAATTGAATCAGAATTATACTAAAAATTGGATACAATATTTTGAATTATTATAGTAAAGCAATCAAAACCCCTAAACCCCTTAATAAGGTTTATAAGTGCTTTGATTTGTAGGGAATTTGTTAGTTGTTGGGGTTATTAATTAAATGCGAGACTAAAATTGCAAGCTTTTGGGGTTTATTTATGATGAAGAGTATATAGATTTAGTGTTTAAACTGCGCTATGGATGTGATTTATACAGTGAATAAATCAAACCAGTACTAAACTATTAGTCTATTGCACTGCTCTTAAAGCGAAGTCCATCAACTGTTCGCTCTCACTGCTTGAAAGCTGTTTAATAAAGCAATAATAGCTGAATTCTTAGCCTAAGAGGAAATCAAAGTTTCTATAGAAGCATATTGACTATCTTATCAATGAGAAAACCTTGAAGCATTGGGCGCACTTTTCTCTCGAACAATGAGCTATTATGTTTCACCGCCAGTTCCCTGAGTTGAAGATCTCTGCATAGTCTGTTACAAACATTTATAAACTAAATGATATCTCTTAGAAAGGTGTGAATCGTATCAAGAGAGTAATTGATTTCACTCTGCCATTTTACAACAACAACTTAAATTATATTTATAATTAAATGCAGAGAGCCTAATAGAATAATATTAAGTTTATTCATGCTGACGAGGCTGTGTTTACCTTCAACACTTTCATCTAGAAGTCTTGGTATAAGAGGCGTAGTAATATAGAGGTATATGACTAGAAAGTCAAGGTATAAAGAATGGCAATTCTTGGAGGTATTAGCGAGGATGTTGGTTTAGAAATTTATGTTATTCATTCTCGCTCTATTAAGACAGAGCAGTATATTAAGTTCTTAGAGCAGCTGAGAGAGAAGTACCCTGAATAAGTGATATATTCGTTGATAATCTTTCTGTTCATAAGACTAAAAACAAGGAAGAGTTATGAACAACTTAGAATAACGCCAGTGTTCAACGTACCTTACAGTCCATAGTTTAATGGAATTGAGTTTTATTGGGGTATATTAAAAGGTCATTACAAGAAACTGCTGCTCTACCACTTGATTCATGACCTACCTATTGATACAGTAGACTTTATTAAAAGTTCAGCTAAGAGATTAGATAATTAATTGTCTTAAAAGTGTGCTAAAGAAGGGAGAGTGAATGTTTATAAATAAGTTTTGTATTTAAGTTTATGAATATTTAAGTCACATTTAAAATTCTTTAGCGGGAGCTGGCTTCTCTTTCTTTTCTTCTACTTCTTGCTTCCTTCCTCCTAAGTTTCTTCTCTTGCTGCCAGCTCCTGCATCTATGTTCATTGACTCTGGAGGGTAAATATTTGAATAAAGTCTCTTGCTGACTTCATACTTTGTCTGCGACTTTCGCTCTCTGTGAAGCTTGCTCTCCTTCATCAAGAAGATGCGAGTACCAGATTTTTCTAAAGAGTTAAGCTGCAAATCTTACTTGAAATATAATGGTGCTTCTGCAGCTTGATAGCAAGCTTTCACTTATCTTGATCCCTTGTTTGTCCTTATCTTCTGAAAAGATGCTGTACCTTTTCTTATAAGATTCTTGAATAATTTCTTACAAGTAATCACCTTTGATAGTTGCAAGTATGCCAAAGAAATAGTTTCTTTCAGGTAGTTTATTTGACAACTACTTTTTAGTAAGCAGATGCTGCGAAACCTCTAGGTCATTCATAGCATCATCATATAAGTTAGTCACTGAGATTTCTGGATAGTTTGGAATCTCTGCAAACTTTACATCATAAGTTTTCAATGCTTTCTTCTCTTCGCAGAGTATGGCTCTTAGAAATGAAATTTTAGTACCTTCCATCGTTGGCAGGAACAAACCAACTACATAATCAAGATTAGTTACTATGAGTTCATTACCTTGCTGCAGCACCAGGTAGCGGTGAAAATCCTCCTTGCTTCTAAATCTTTGAATCAATTCTTGTGCTTGCACTCTTTTCATTGCATCATTCATTGACTCCATCTTGTTTACAGATCTGAGAAATGATATTCAAATTTAAGTTGTTTATTGATTTCAATTATATACCTCTGTAAAACTTACTATTAAATATGGGCATCCTATAGGAGGTCAACCTCTAAGAAGGATATGGAGAAGGTTTAGAGAACTGGTTTCAAACTTGAGAGATTGATATCAATTTCTACTGTTATAGTTCCATATTTTTAAATTTAAATTGGTACGTTACTTAATAAGGAGCAGCTCCTAAAATGCTAGTACTTAATTAGGAGCATTAATTAAAGCTAGTACTTAATTAGGAGCACCCTAATTTTAATCATAAAATCACAAAATACCTCCTAAAGCAGTACGTACTTAATTAGGTGCATCTCCTAAATCGGTACGTGCAGTAATTTACTTATTATTGATAAAAATAATGGTTGTTTTTTTTTCACCCATATTTAGAGCTGGATCGTGTCTTACTGCTCATTTTTCTCCTCTAATACTCTAAAGACTTCCCTTGAAACTTGTATGCCCGTAAACCTCTCATATAAGCTCTCAGTTATAGAGGCAGTTTTATAATTTTAAATTCAAATTTAAATATGAGCGCTAACATTTTAAGAAAAACAACAGCACTTCCATCAAACTAAATGAGACTTACCTTTGGCAGCAATAAAAAGTGTGATAGCTGTGAGATGAACTCTCATAAAGAACTACCAGAGCTATCACTTGAGGTCTCTGTTATTAAAATAGAAATTAATAATAGAAAATAAATGGCAAACAAGTGTGTGGGAGACAGAGAGGAGGAGAAAGGTAGAAATGAAATTTCAATGCAAGCAGAGGAAGTTGAAGTATATTTTTGTGAGAAATGTGAAAGAGACTTCACTCATAAATCTAGCTGGTACAGGCATATGAAGGTCCATAAGGAAGCTAAGCCTACTGTATACTTAAAGCATGACAAAGTTGATGGAAAGTATGATTGCTTTGAGTGCCATAAGCAGTATTCTCATACAAGAGACTTAAAGAAGCATCTTTTAAAAGCCCTCAAGAAAGAAAAAGAAGTTGAATATTAAGACACTCAACTGAAGTTGCTCATCTAAAGAAAAGCAAGGGAGTTTCTTTAAGTTGCTGAGCTTTAACAAGCAAGCGAATCAGAGCATGTGAGGATTGCACGCAACCTTTTAGACTCAGAGGTCACTAAAATCATGATTAAAATATAATACAAGAAAATTCCAGCACTTGCATAGATTGATTTAGATACTTCTCTCTAAAGCTACCTAATTCTAGAGGACTCCTATGACAAGAAAGTTATTAAGGATCATCAGTATGCTTACAAGGTATATCCTTTCAACTATCTCCTTAGTGATGATAAATATTAAATGGAGTTTACTAATGAATATTAAGTACTCACTCAGGCTAAGTTTAAAGAGTGCAAATACTTAATAAAGATAGATACTGTTCTCCTTGCCAAAGATCATGTAGCTTTCAGACTACCACTCTTTGAAATGACACTCAGAGATCTCATAACTTATCAAAGAAATCATAAGCTATACAAGGTATCAAAGAGCTTCATAAGTTAGGCTTTGTTAACAGAGATCTCAAGCCTGAGAATATAATGTTGAACTTTTCACCAGTAACAGTAACATTTAATGATTTCAACAGAGCCTTAAGAGTGGAAGTATCAAAGCTTGGAAGTGTAATGGGAACTCCAGGCTATTGTCCAGAAAGAGAAGACTGGAGAGATGGAGACTTACAGTGGCATGTTTGGGTTTAGCATCAATTATAATAGAGTGCGATATGCCTCGCAACGATTACTATTTGGTAAGATTTTCAAAAAAATAGGTGAATATATTAATTAATATAGCGTGAAGAAATGAAGAATCAATACATTGATTTTAATTAAAACATGAAACAAATTGAAAATGTAAATGATTTATATATTAAAATTTAAGAAATTACCTTAGTTTTACTAACATTTTGTCTTATCCACTATATTTGATTAATTAGGTTATTTGATTTTTATAGAGTAAAGTTATTAATCTAAGATTTACTCATTAATAATATTATCAATGTATTGAGTAAGCTAAAGTTCATTTTGTCAAAAGGTTTTAACATTTTTTCATTTAATTTATTTTTAATTATTAGGCTATAATTGCTATTATAATAAATGCTTAATCTTTAAATTTTTATCGATAAATTAGAGTAATGCATGTTAAAGTTTATTTAATAAATTTAGAAATAAAACCAATTAACTTTTATCTTAAAATGAACTATCATTTATTCACATTTAATATTACAAATGGTATAATTAAGATAAGAAAGAGATAATTTATTTATAAATTTTAAAGAAATATTCAAACAATATAACTAATTCAAAAAATGTAAGGCAATCGAGAAATGCTCGACAACTTTTCTCGATTGCCTTACATAACGTGAATAAAGCAAAATAAATCGAATTATTAAATTAAATATTATAATTTATGAAATTAAGTTGATGTATTATTTCTTATAATTCGACGAATATTTAAATTTTTTACCAATTCTACAAGATGCGGGAAGGATGATAAACAAAGAATAAAGCAATTTATTGACAAAACAAGAGTATCTCAATCAATGAAACAAATGGCAGAGTCAATAATAATTAAACCAGACTCAAGATCAGACATATCAATAGAGCAGATAGAGCTGTGGTTTAGTAAGATAAACTTCAGACCTCTACCACATGATCCAAAAGTGCATTTTGAGTGATTAAATTAAATATATTTACTATAAATTTCACATTAAAATTTATTAATAACCCCAACCCCTAACAAATTCCCTACAAATCAAAGCACTTATAAACCTCATTAAGGGGTTTTAGGGTTTAGAATATACTGGTTAAGAGACAGAAATACAAATATCAGATGAAAAATGTCATAGTTTTTATAATGTGAAGAGAGATATTGACTACTGATTAATAAATTAAAGTATAAATTTAACAATTAAATTAGTTTTGAAGTTGATTGATAGTTGTTATAAAGATTAATTTAATTAAAAAATATTAAAATTATAAAATTAAAAAAAGTGCAAGAAACTTCCCTTATATTACTTTTTTTTCATAAACCAGTGCAGGAAACTTCCCCCCCCCCTTTAAGTTATTATAAAAAATAATCTTTTATATAAATTTAAAGTAAAGATTTTAACTTTTGAATGGATTTTTTTCATGAAAAGTAACTAACTCGATTAAAAAAACTCAAAAACATTGTTACGATTGTTAACAATAAATTATTCCTTATTTTTTAAATGTAAATTAAAACTTAGAATTGAAGAAAAATATTTATTTTGCTCTAAATTTTCAAGGATAAAAATTTCCTCACATAAACTATCAGTTTATATACAAATTCTGAAATAATGAACGAATTGGAGATGACATCAAGTTAAATGGGTGATGAGAATAGTGAAGATTATAGTATAAAGGCGTTTACAAAAGTTTCAGAAATTTGTTCTAAAGAATATTATAAATTGTTTGCATTAAATTTAGCACTTTAAGAATTTTAAATATTTTTGTAAAATAATTTAAACTATTCTTTTAAATTGAAAATTCTCCAATGTTAATCTGTATGCTTATGACGAATACATCATTAAATGAAAGATTTAAATATTATTTGATAACGAGCTGAACCCCTCGAGATTTGATTTTTCTAATCATCGTTTCCATAGTCTTAGAGACCATAAAAAAGAATTGTAAATACCATTTCGTCATCCTCCCTTCTTTTAAGCATCTTTATTATGGGATTCCTCGCTTTATATGAGTCAAATTTTAAAAGTATATATGGCTTGAGAGAAATATTTGGCAGAAGATCATTCTATTAAAAATGTACTAAGTCGATCGTGAGCTTTATCAACCATATGTACAAGTAATTATATCATTTTAGGAAATACAAACAAGGACAAATCTAATAAATCTTAAAAATCAAGCTAATATGATTTATTTAATTCACTTTAAAACGATAATTTAAAGGTCATTTGTAGAATTGAAAATGATAGTTCTATAAATTAAAAGAAATAATACTTGCCAAAAAAGTCAATGAAATTCATATAAAAATAGTAAATTATAAATTATATAAGTATTAAAGGAACGCAAATGTGTTTATTCTAAATAAAAAACCTCTGAAATGAACTGGAAGGCATTAAAAAAAACAATTGTAAGATTTGCTAATATATTTCCAAAGATATATTTAAAATATTAAAATCTTTATCAAATCTTAAAAACGATTTTATACAACTGTAATTGTATTTATTACTTATCAGTGTCCTGATAAATAAAAAATGGATAGGCAATTTATCAATAAGTAGGAATAATAGAAATTCATATATTTATATAAAATAATTTCATCATAATAATTAACAGTCACATAACTAAGAATTTATAAAAAAATTAAAGAGTTAACAACATTTAACTTTATTTTAGAAATCAAATAAAAAATTAAATTTTGAAAATATATTTTTGCCTGGACCTGACCTTCCTTAAAAATGGTAAAATTCATATATAAATGAATTACTTGAACTTTCCTATGATATTTGACATAAGATAAATACAACTTTCAATGAACTCATATTTCTTATAAAATATAATTTATATGAATTTCTTATTATTTTAGACTCGATTATTTTATTTTTAACTTTCTTAAAATGATTTCACATTTTACTATGATTTTTGGAAACTTCAAACCTTCATATTACGGGCATCTTTGGGTGGAGAAATTTTATGATATTGAAATTGAATTCTCTGTCCCTCCCTTAATTGACCATAGTGCTGAGTGACCAAGACATTTTAATATTTTTTTGCCCATATCTAGCTTATGATCAAGGAACTCAATGAACGATCACTATAAAAATATTTGAATTATATATAATTTCTTAAATTTATATGATTTTAGGAGTTCCAAATCATTGGTTGAACGAGACATAAATTCATTATATTACCTTGAATAAAGTCAATCCACTAAATATAAACTCACAACCAAAGTTTATTATCATAAAAAAATATTAAATCTTTTTACATATCTACAAGAAAAAGGTAAATTTAATAGATAAATAAATTACTTTAACTTTCCAAATATTTTAGTCATGAGATTAATTCAACTTTCAAGGAGCTGATAAGTCTTATTAAATATATAATTTCTTTATGAATTTCATAAAGTTTTATTTTCGATAAATTTATTTTCAACTTTCTTATAATGATTTCATATTTTACTTTGATTTTTAGAAACTTCAAACATTTTCAGCTCAGGTATCTTTTGGAGAAGAAATTTTATGGTATTTAAATTGAGCTCTACGTCAACTAATTGACCTTAGTGCTGGGTGAAAAAAATTTTGTTTTTATTATTTTTGTTAATATATTTATTCATTGATTTTATAATTTATTTTTTAATTAATATTTAACTAATTTTAAATGACATATTAAATTATCTATTTACTTTTACAAAAACACTTTTAATAGTATTATAATATTCCACTAATTAAAAAATTTTATTTAAAATTATAGTTTTCATTTTAAATAACAAACATTATATTAAAATAATTAATTTTATATTTATATTCATTTTTTTATTTTAATATTTAAGATATCAGTTCCGCCCGAGACCTACTACTCCACCTACCCGTCAACCGAGACCCACTTCTGCACCCCATATAATAACTCATTCGAAATAATAATTTGGGTCCACAAGCTCTGAATCAATTTTCTTAATGAGTTCTCACTTACGCATCTTTTAGCGTAATGATTATATGGTCTTGATGTTAAATGTTTTAAGTTTTTATAATTTCATAACATTGCCTTCATTAATCTATTTATAAATTCAAGTCCATTATCAGTTTGAAGGCTATTCATATTATATTATACTTCTTTATATTTCTGATAACTAATTTTGAACTTTTATCAATAATGCATATGCATATTTTAAAAAATTATCAACAAAGCAAATTAAGTATGGATGTTTATTATATAAATTTTTAATTTCTGTGAGATCAATTTGTAATCTTTTAAGTGGTTTTGAGGAGGATATTGGTTAAAATTCTTTTGACTTTGCATTTTACAAATTTTTAAATTGCATACAATCTTGACATTCAAAACCCCAAAACCCTTTCAGTAGTTTGATTGAGTTTTTGATTGATAAAAGTAGACTATTAGTGCATACTTTATTAGGGTTTTATTAGGGTTTATGTAGGGGTTTAATGTTTAAATATTAGTATTTTAAGTGAGTATATTCGATTTTTGGGGGTCAGTTTATGACAGTGAGTTTATAGATTTATTGTTTAAGTTGCGATATGGATGTGATGATTTTTGTGTCAACTCAGACCTATTCTAAATTACACATCTATTGCAAGACTGCTCCATAAATCTCCTGCTACTGTTAGGTCACACTGTCTATTAGCATTGTATTTAAAGATATAGCATCTTAATTCTAAGCCTAAGAGACCCTTAAAATTTTAGCATCATCATATTGAATATCTTATTAATGATAAGACTCTTAAATACTGGGCTCATTTCTCTCTGGCCTTGCGGGCTGTGATGTTTCATCGCCAATTTTCTGAGCTTCACATATCTGCTTCATCGATAGCTAACATATATAAAAAGAACGGAATATCTTACAAGACAGTCTACGCTTTAAGAGAGTGATTGACTTTAATGTTCCATTTTATAAGACTAATTTAAATTATATATTCGATTAAATGCAGAGGTCTTAAGAGCATAATATAAAGTTCATACACGCTGATGAGGCAGTATTTACATTCAATACCTTTATAACAAGGTCTTGGTACAAGAGGTATAGTAATATAGAAGTTTATGACTAAAAAGTTAAGGTGTAAACTCATGCTATTCTTGGTGGGATAAGTGAAGATAGTGGCCTCGAGACTTATGTTATTCACCCTCGTTCTATAAAGACTGAATAATTTATTAAGTTCTTGCAATAACTCAGAGATAAGTACGCTGACTAAGAGATTATTCTGTTCGTTGATAACTTGTCAGTTCATAAAAC
>ARYC01005763.1:0-37713 GCA_000711775.1 Oxytricha trifallax | reverse complement strand
CTTTTAAGCCAACAAATTATCTACTCTCTTCGATGAGCTTTTAATAAAGTCTACTGTATCGATAGGTAGGTCATGCATCAAGTGAGATAGCAGCAGTTTCTTGTAATGACCTTTTAATATTCCCCAGTAGAACTCAATTCCATTAAACTATGGACTGTAAGGTACGTTAAAGACTGGCGCTATTCTTAGTTGTTCATAACTCTTCCTTGTTTCTTTGGTCTTATGAACAGAAAGATTATCAACGAATAGTATAATCTTCTCTTATTCAGGGTACTTATCTCTCAGCTGTTCTAAGAACTTTATATACTACTCTGTCTTAATAGAGCGAGGATGAATAAGATAAGTTTCTAAGTATCCTCGCTAATACCTCCAAGAATTGCCATTGTTTATACCTTGACTTTCTAGTCATATACTTCTATGTTGCTATGCCTCTTATATTAAGACTTCTAGATGAAAGTGTTGAATGTAAACACAGCCTCGTCAGCATGAATAAACTTAATATTATTCTATTAAGCCCTCTGCATTTAATCATAAATATAATTTAAGTTGTTGTTGTAAAATGGCAGAGTGAAATCTATAACTCTCTTTATACGATTTACACCTTTGTAAGAGATACCGTTTCGTTTATAAATGTTTGCAACAGATTATGCAGAGATCTTCAACTCAGGGAACTGGCGATGAAACATAATAGCTCGTTAGTCGAGATAGAAGTGAGCCCAATATTTCAAAGTTTTTCATTAATAAGAAAGTCAATATGCTTCTATAGAAACTTAGACTTCCTCTTAGGCTAAGAATTCAGCTATTATTGCTTTAATTATACAACTTTCAAGCAGTGAGAACGAACAGTTGAGGGAATACGCTTTAAGGGCAGTGCAATAGACTTATAGTTGAGTACTGGTTTGAGATATTCCTGTATATATCACATCCATAACGCAGTTAAACACTAAATCTATATACTCTTCATCATAAATAGACCCCAAAGCTTGTTATTTTAGTCTCGCATTTAATTAATAACCCCAACCCCTAACAAATTCCCTACAAATCAAAGCACTTATAAACCTCATTAAGGGGTTTTGGGGTTTTGACTGACCTATCATAATTGTAGTATAGTTTTAGACCTTTGTCAGGAGATACTCCTGCTACTACAGCAATACTCTTTGTTATTTATAGTTTGTCTTTCACTATTATATTGAGATGCCGATTATTGTACTCTTGCTGAGGTTTGTAGAGTTAGTTAACATCACCTCGTCTATGAATATTGCTTTCCTATCTTCTTGTAGAGCATCAGTTAGTTTGCTTCTCATCTCTTAAAACAGCTCACACGTTTTATTTCTATGTTGGACTCATGTATTTGCACACACTTATGAACTTTCTTTTATTCCTTTTTCTTTATAAATTCGAGAAAGTTTGGAGGGAGAAATTCTTAGCTCTGGGAACTTTCTGTGGAACATCACGCATCTTTCTGCAAGAGTCATTCCTGCCTGACTTTGTAATGTGTCCTAGCTATTTAGGAAATAAATATTGTCATGAGATAGTTTGTTCATGTTTAAGATATTTTGTATCTGCTTAGGATTACAAAATTTTGAGTCTACAAATCTTTTGAATCATAGAACAAGGAATGCTAGTAAGATCATGATTAAGTTTGAAGCTTAAGTAGACAGGCGAGTCTTGAATTGGATTTAGGCATTTATACCTGAGATACACTATAAAGTCGTGCTCGTTGGTCAAAGCAGCAGGTTGATTCAGCATTAAAATAATCTGCTAATGATGTGTGTGTGTGTGTGTTAGTATTTTGATTTCAAATTTAAAAGTGAAAATATTGTTATTATAAGTCATTCTGTTATATTATCATTTAGTGGGTAAGCATAGGTTTCCCGTCTAAGTTGCATGAAGCTGATTTTATGAGTATCATCGAAAGATTTAATGAGGTTCATAGTTTTAATCTTGTACAACTTCACCATAGGTCATTCAAGAAGAATGTTTTAAGTTGCAGCACGTTTTGATTTATTATGATTGTATATTAAGCTCTCCTATCTCTAATTTGTTTTCTACCTATTGTTGAAAATCATTGGTAGCTTAAATTTGAAGCATTCCAGCTGGCAGTTGTTTTTAGGAATTCTTAAAACTTGCTTTCCTCAGTGTCCCCATCCTCCTCAGTCTCCCTCAGTCTCCTCCATCTCCTAGAACTCCTAGTTCTCCTCATTCTCATCGTTTCCCTCATCCTCCTCAGTCTCCTCGATCTCCTAGAACTCCTCGTTCTCCTCAGTCTAATCAATCTCCTCTATCTCCTCGTTCCCCTCGGTCTCATCGTTCTCCTCTGTCTCCTCATATAAAAGCCACTAATAGTAATCTTCATCATTATGCAGTTTTGACATTAAGAGCTTCAATCATAGTAACTATAGACTGCTGTAAAGCAATGACTTCCCTTAATAATTTCAGCCAACTTCTTCTTGTGGATAATAATTTCAGTGCTATAACTTAAGGAGGGCAGCCACATGCTAAATATAACTTCCTAGCTTTCTCAATTGTTTGCTATATATAAGTCTTAAATTAATCAGTACCAATGGATACAAGAGATTTAGAATGGTCCTAAAATACAGAATGATAGCAGCTCCTAATCATAAATTTTAGGATGACTAGATTTGCTTTCTCTAGGTAAAAGATTTATCGACTTGAGCTTAATAAGTAAAGAAATAGATGAAGATGAATTTAAATAGTATGAGAGTATGGGGTGACTTACCCAACACAATTTACTATAACATTACTGAGAAAGAGAATCTCGATTGACTTTTCAAGAGATAAAATAACACAAAAATACAGAAATTAAACTGTAAAAGCATAAGTGAAGGAATGATATAATATTGATATCTTAATTATTATTTCTAATCATTTAATTTCATAAAATTTAGAGTAATTGTAGACAAAAGAGTTCTCTCTACAACTTCCATTAAAAAAAAGAAAATGTTTTCCCACCGCTTTGCCAACAATAGAGGAAGACCTCAATGACTTTATTCTATATATTAGATACCTAGATGGCCGTGAAAACTCAGAAAAGGAAAATGATTCTTCCCTGAACTCTGGTGGTCACCATTTCCAATCAATTACATAACTAGACTTCTTCGATACTTCTCATGACCTTATCACACAGAACGAAAAGGATATAAAAGAAGGAGTAAGCCATTACTTCGACTAATTTCAAGAATAGCTAGAGTCAGACTGCAAGTCAGACATCGCAAAAACGCAGAACTAAATAGGACACTTCCTTAACCTGTAGAAAAGTCAAACATTAAGTGATACACTTACGAGAGGAAGACCCATATCCAACTGAATGCTTAAGTTTTAATAAGATTTAAAATCTTATTAAACAAGATTTATCTTTAGATTTTTTAATTTATTAATAAATATTAGGTCAAAATCTATGTTACTATCAGACAAGATTCCAAATGGAACTACATTAATCAGAGAAGAATCACTAAATCAAACTATTTATTCCTCAAGTTCAATATCTCTCCCCATTATCATAATTACTTCTAATTTATAAACTAACTTGAAAAGGTTATAGATAAGGAAGTGATGTACTAAGAATGAGTATAGATAAAGATTACTTTACCCTCAATAAGATAATAAAAGTGTTTGCCAAACTTTATTCATACATCCTTAAAAGAATAAAGACCCAATTAACATAGACCACTCAAAATATATATATATATATATATTTATAAAAACAAAATTACTGGGAAGTTTAATCATGGTGCAAGTGAACTAATGCTTATTTCATCCGAAATTAACGATTAATGATTTCATAAAGGTCAAAAGAAATAACTTGAAACATACACCCTGATATTCTTAGGGCATCTACTCAATTTCCATCATAAGAATAAGTAGAAAGTTTAAGAAAAGTTACTACTGCCTATAAAATCAGTAAAGTAGTTGGCATGAAAAGAAGAATAAATAAATTATACGGAAGAGAGAGTCAAAGAGGGAGAATGTGAAAGCATAGAAAAGTAACACAGAAGAAAATGATAGTCATAGGGCATTTTATCCTTTATCAATTCCACAACTGGATGGGGACTAAGAGATATTTACTGATTGATTATTATTATTATGAGAAAGCTAAACTTTTAATTAATTGTTTATAAATAATTAATAAATATATCATTAACTTTGGAATATAGAAGTTGATTTTAATTATCTAATTACTTTATTTTAATTCTTAAAAAGAACTTAAGCTATTCGTTTTACCATGACTTTGGTGCAATATAACTTATTGAATCAGCTACAAGTAAAAAGAATTAATCTTCTCCACTTTTAAATTCCAAGCAGTTGTCTAGATATATATTATAGTATAATTAATTTATTCATCTAAACGCCAAATCATATAATTTAATTGTTTAGAGTTGATAGTGTTCCATAAAAAATATATATTTGCATTTATTTTCAGCATTTTTCTTTTCAGATTCCTTTTGATGAATTGCTAGGTGAGCAATCATTTTTCTTAATGGCTAATAAGTATAATTTTGGTCTGTGAATACTCTATTTGTTTCAGTTTTGGAAAGTCCATATCAAGTATGTCAAGTTCATTGGCTTAACTTCTCCTGTTATATTAAGTTATATCTTTAAATTGATATCTTTCTTCTCAATTTAATGTATAAATTTAGTTATGTATTTATAGATGAGCCACAGACATTAATGAAAATATGAATGAATGTAAGAGATCGTTGAATTACCCTAATAATAAGAGATTAACTGCAGGGAATTCAACTCAATATGTTAAAACCTTAAATAATATCAGTTGAAAGGTTACATAATGAATAAATGAAATTGTTTAAAATAAGAAATAATTATGTTTACAATAAATATAGGCACAAACGCACATTATTTGATTTCCTGTGAATACTCTATTTATATAACCATTCATTTAAAAAAGAGATAAAATTGAACTTTTTATTTTGCTTAATTTTATATCGTCTTTTACTAAACTTATTCCTTAAAAACTAATGTTATTGAACATTTAGAGTTACTTTATAGTGATTAATCTATCCATGAGTGTATTTCAGTATTAATCTAAGTAAACATCTCTTTATAGATGGAAATTCAGTGGGGTATTTAGGTGATTAAGATAACAAACTAATAGTTATTGAAAATATTAATAGATACACCTTTTGATAAAAAAACTTGCATATTTCTATCCAATAGCAACATAAAGTTCTATAGTTTGCCACTTGTCAAATAATTGTGTTTATAAGAGATTATATTGCATAGATTATTAGTTGGAGTGTCACTTTTAAATGTAAGATTTTAATAACATTTGAAGATAAGTAGGCAGTATAAATCTTCCAAAATGCAACTAATAGCTATAAGAAATGCCATTAAAGGTTGTTTCTCTGATAATTTTACTCTATTAGTAGTAATATCTATTAACTTATGCTTTAATATGCGATTTAAAGTGGCAAAATATAATTTAATACTATAACTATAACAAATTCGGATTACTTTCATTGAGCAGCACATAATTATCAAGCAAATATATACCATTTTACATATTTTAACATTCCTAAAATGCAATCAATTTTTTGTTTTAAAATTCTTTATTCAATATAAAATTGAAATGAGATTTAGTGTTATGGGTTTATGATATTTTTATATAAACTACACATTTTCTCCATGAATATTTTGTCAATAAAAATGCAATTTTACCAATCTAAGTTATCTTGATTTATCTTCAAATATTATTAAAAGTATAAATTGAGATAGATAAAGTAGGTTATTAAATACAAATTCAAATTTAAATACATTTTTCAAAATCATTTCACTAGAATTCCTCTAAAAATAATTATTGATTATTAAAAATATAACTACATTATTATTATAAAGCCATTATAATTGAATAACAAAATTAAGCACTACTTACTTGGTAAATTTATATAAATAATTTACTTTTATTGCATTATAATACAAAATACAATTAATGGAATCATTTATACCTTTAACTCCTCCTAAAACGAAATACAGTACAATAACTGCACAAGATCTATACTAATATTCTTTTGATATCACAGTTGCTAGTTAGAAGATATCCAGCTAGTACTATCTTATGATACAAACTTGTTAGAAGTGTGAACATAATAGGCATTTAATTAAAAAATAATAACTTGTATTACCATCGCATTGATTCCAAAGTCTGACTCAGACTCATAAGATTAGTCCATAACGTGACCTTCTCTGGCAATATCCGCAATCCTGAGAAATCTTTAAACGTTAAATAGAGTCGTATTTGTGAATTTAGATTGCTGTAATGTGAATAAAAGGTCCCTTATGATTAAACCATAAACGATTTATAGTTGATGAAGTTAATGGGATGCCAGATATATTATAATAAATTATTACTTCTTTTAAACGCTTTAGCATAACTCATTTTCAAAAGATCTTTTATTAAACTCTACTTGATGAGATGAAATCAAGGTGAACTAAAAGGTAGTTGAATAGAAGAGTATTAAACTGAAAAAATGTACTAACGATCCTTGAATTTGTCATGAAGAGTTTCTAGAATATGTAGCAGCAAATGGATTAGAAAGAGTTCATTCATAATTATAGTTTAATCTTGAAGATGTAAAATCACATAGCCAATTATCATCGATTATAAAGATTAAAGCAATAGCTAGAAGATAGTAGCATCTAATCCAATAGAAACGCATATAGCACATGTGTTCATAGGCTTATCTTAGTGATCAGGAAATGTATAAAGCCATTTTGTCAAATGCATTAGAGTGGAGTTGATAAAATATATGTTCAACTATTTTGGCTTCTTAGACACTTGCATATCTCGTAATCTCTGACACCTTGTACCAAATCATAGAGATTTAGAAAGAACATCTAATTAGACCCCACTGTATGGTTTCCCAGTTTGATGGAATGCAAATAAAATTAAATAAAAATAAAAACAAAATTTTTTGTCATTAAATGATGAATATTGCAATAATGATGAACTTTACCTAATCAAAATATGAATTAAGCGTTATTTTTTCCGAAGGAGTGACATAAATGTAACGGTAAAGTATCTAATATCACTATGTTGATGCAATAAAAGCTACTCTTTCTAGTATAAATTAGTTTTTTTGAAAAATACTTTGAGTGGTATTTACTGTTATAAAAGTAATAACAACGATATTTTCATTAGCCTATAATTTCTTGGGAACTTTAATAAATTACTCTCTTATTTTATTAAAAGTGCCATCACTCAAAAAGGTTTATTGTTTTACCATTTTATAGAAAAGATAGTCAAATTAGGAAGCGGTATCATTTTTAGATGAGGCTGATTAAGTATTTATAAATCAACTGTAATCGTAAACTCAATGATCTAATCTACTTTGCAAAAAATGACCAAAGCATCAATTTAATAGAATGTGATTCAAAGAATAGATTAATTGTTAATAATATCGATTACACCGTTTTTTCCAGTAAATTATATTAATATTCCCCAATTTTAATCAGACTATTATTCAAAAATTTATTTAAAATCCGAATATAAATTGTAAGCTCTAATTTCGACATAAAAATTATCAAAGAAAAGTTAAATTGAAACTAATTATAATAATAATAATATGATAACTGAGGACCACTGATCTTATATTTATATGTTAATATATAAGAGTCAAGCCCTTTTCAATTAATTTTGTGTCTCAATTCTGTTTCATCATAGTGTCATAAGCATCCAAAGCCTTTATAGTAGACTTCCATAGTTTCAAATTTCTCTGGATCTTATCTTTCCTCGAAATTTTTAAGGTCTAATATAGACCTTTTGATCGCTCTAAGTAGGTAGGTATCTACTTTTTCACTCAGTGTTCACATTCCTAATCTGAATTTTAGTTCATCAATTAGCACTTATATTGCTTCTTGGTAGTCCTCAGTGTCTATAGGTTTCCTAATTATTTGGATGAATATGTTTTTTAGGGAATTCTTTATATATATATGTTAGGTTGTATTGTGGATAGAAGTACCGTAATTCCTAATATGCATGAAAGTTTATCTATCCATCTTTAATAAAGTTTTGGAAAACTTTATTTTCCATCCCACGTGCACATATGTGCTGCTAGATAACGAGATTCTATTAGTAAATCGTTATCTATTTAAGATAATTTTGTTCCTTGAGCATTGATATAGTTTTGTCTGAGGTTGTTGTATGTTATGGCCCCAATCTTAACCTTGATATCGATATCTTCAAATTATTTGTCTAATATCTCTAAAGTTTGGGGGAAGTTAATTAATGAGGTACCCGGTTTATCCAACATGGAATGTAGGAATTCTGTCTTATAATTAGTTAGTTGCAGTTGTAATTGTACCATTTTATCTTACACTATATGTGTGATACCCTCATTGTGGAGGTAATGTCTTCCTTTAATTGTTTAGATCCTGTTCCAGTTGGGGAGATCTATTTCTCTGAAGTCCTTTGGACTCTTGTTGTTTTTCATGATGATGTCGAAGCTAGATTTATAGATCTGGTAAGATGGTAATTTAATTATAGTTTCCTTTGTTACTACTTTACTGAGATTAAGTAGGTAATTTTCTAGTTTTTCTTTATTGGATCTGATTAGGTCATGATGAAAGACATCTGTAAAAGTGTGTGTCTCTGTTTAATTGAAGTCTATTATTGAAGCCACCTTTTCTTATGCAAAATATTCATTATCTGATCGGAAATTTCTGGTCAGAATCTGGTCTTCTTTGAGTTCATATTACCTATCATGCCGGTCTGTGAGGTCAATATACTCCTTCTTAATGTAAAAGGATTCATTCTTGACGATGTCCTCAGTAATCCAAGAGAGATCTTTTATTGTTTTCCAGACGTTGAAATTTGTTAATTTGTTGATTTTATAGCTCTGGTTTCTTTCTTTTTAGAATAGGAAGGTTAAGATTCTCTTTGGATATTGGATTTTAGAGCTGTAATTTTTAGTTGTTGGCCGTGTGCGACGCATATACAGTACACTTTTTATAGCAGACCTATTAAGATGGAATTTATAAAAACACATCTATTTTGTCTGTTTAATAGAAATCTGAAGAAATGACTTAACTTTGCTTATTTTATTTACTTAAAACTGATGGTTTTTAATAGCAAATAACTATGTGGTCAAAGTATGTCGATGTAGTGCATTTTGGTGTTAACCTTAGGTTCCACGTTAAGTCTTTTTTATTTAATAATTACTAATTATAATTATAATAATATGATCACATTGAGGTCTCTGAGGACCACCGATCTAAAATATATGTATTATTTAAGGGTCAAGACTTTTTCAATAGTTAGTGTCAACTCCTTAGAGAGTGATTTCAGGACTTCTATGTCTGTTGTTTTGTTCTTCACTCTGTATGTCTTTTTCTGAACTGTTATATGCTTCTCTTTCTTCCCCTTCTTATCTTTCAATCCATGCTTTAGGTTGTATTGGCACCAAGGTGTGTTTTCAAAACTATCTTTGATTAGTTATTTTAATTCATTTTGTCTTTAGTCAATTTTTATTTTTACTCTCTTCCAAACTGAAAAAAGTGAAAGCATATTATCTATATCTTGTTATGTTAGCGTTGTATTTTCCAATTCGGGTCCTTGATAGTTATCATGGATGAGGATTATTTTTGCCAAGTTGGCTATTCTTTCCTCCCTCATTTAGACTTGTTCATTTTAGTTTGATATAATTCTATGGTAGAGCTTATGAGGATATAGTATGATGATCTTCGGTATCTATTTAGGAATGAAGTTTCTGGCCAGAAACTGATCAGATTTTATAGGTGTACCGATGTGTGACGTATTAGCCGTCATAGGGTCCAAAATTGAAAAAGATGTCTAATCACTATTTAATAGTGAAAAAGAGGTTTTAGTATGTGGATCCACTTTGTCTTGGATTTTTGGGTCAACTCTATTTTCCACCCTGATATTTAAGTTTAAGTCATTACTAGACTGTTTTTTTAATGTTTCTTCTTGATTAGTGTCTTCTATGTTATTATTAACTGTTATGTTAGTAGGTAGAATATTTTCACTATTAAATAAGTGAATGGGGTTTTGTTGACCTTGTTTATGGGTGATGTATTTAGTCTATGTTTTACTTGAGTTGTAGAATCTTTTTTGGTAGGGTTGTTTTTTCACTACCTTGGCTTTTTGTTTAGCTTCGGTTGCATTCTTTTCTCTAAGTCTGTAGAGCTCTAGTTTATAATAATAATAATAATAATAATTAGATCACATTGAGGTCTCTGGGGACCCCCGATCTCATATATGTTTTAGTATATGTAAAGGTCAAGCCTTTTGAATTAATTCCCAAATATTTATCTCATAATCTTTTGGGTTCTTTTTAGATTGATTCTGCTCTCTTTCAGGTCTTTTTCAATTTCTGTTGTTATGTCAGGTTTAGGGTCGAATCTGCTTCTCTCTTGTATGAAGGCAATGATTCTGGTTACCAATCTTGAAAGTTCGAATCTGAGTTCAGTTATATCAATATTTAAGTGTGGCAAGTGCTTCCAATTTGCTTCAAAATCATTTGAGCATTTACATTTAATTGGCTTGCCAAAAGCCTTAGGTTAATTCTGAATCATCACTGCTATTGAATTTGGTTTGTATTTGGCCATCATCTTTGCTCTGTAGTATAGATGTTTGTTTGTAAGTCTAATTGGTCGGTATTACGCGTTAGAAAAGAGAACAATTGTCTGCCAAATCATTTCATATTTCTTGATCCAGTCTTCAGAGATGAATTTAACATTTGAGACTTACACGTTATATTTCTCTTAAATTGAAGAAATGATTAATAGGTCTGTTAAAAAAGGGGCGTTGTCAAAGAGTTTTAATCTATTTGGATAGAAGACTCTAAGGAAAGAGTCTCCTCTTTAGATAAAAGCCGCTGCGCCTTTTTTATAGAGATCTATCATCTCTTGAATATGGGTTTGTTTTGCCGATGCTAAGATGGGTGAGAGTTTTGTTTAGACTCTAGAGAAAATGTACTGTTAGTAGATTCTTTGGTAGAGATAGTCGTCTCCTTTGAATCTATTTAGGTATGAGGTCTTTTGTTCACTGTGTACATCTTAGATCACTTCTTCAAAGATCTTTATTGGGTTTTGACTTATGTTTAGTCCTAAGTATCTGAAATTCTTCTTGTATTATGATATGTTAGCAAAGCCAAATTTTTGCGCGCTTATGTCCACGCATTTATCATCGTTTATGATGAGTCCATAATCTTTGAAGTGATCCCTGATTTTTTATTTTAAATCGTCAACATTGTCTCCCGGATCAAATTTGAAAGCTACATCATCAGCGTACACTTTTATTTTCTTTCTTATCTTATAGTTGTATCTTACTTCAAAGGATCTTATGGCATTGTCAAGGAGAAGAACAAAGAAAAGTGGTGATGTTTTTCCCCCTTAGGGGACTCCTCTACTGATTGATATCTTTGTGTTTTACCAGTGTAGGAAGTAAGGTTATATAAGATGAGAGGCTGTTATTAGCATTTTGTCCCATATGTCCACCTCTTGGTCAGTATGTGTCTGACCTAAGAATTCTGGTCTTAACATCTCAGAATTCTGATCAGATTTCTGATCTTGAGATTTGGTCGTGACGTATTTGGTACTACCTATGTCCAGTGTGGGGGGTGGTTGTTCTAAGGCTTTTTGGGAGTCTGAGTCATCATCAACTTGTTTGAACTAGTCGAAGTCATCTTCAAATGCTTCATATTCAAGATCCCAGATGTCGACTCCCTCACTTTAAGAATATAAGAAGATGTCAAATTCGGGGATGCTAAAGTGTTAAGCACCTCTCATGACTGCGGCTAGGGCGGTCACGTGTGACATCGTTTTTCTTTAAATTCCTTATTTAATAATTAGCTCTAGTTTATCTAGTTTTAGTTGGTTAATTTGTTCTTAGATTTGTTATTCCTTAAGTATTAGGTATCTCTGTGGAGTCTTCATTCCATTGTGTGAATAGTAGTTCGGCATGAATTCAAAGTCTTCTGTTAAGTCGTCTTTTCCAAAAGAAATACAGTCATCATCATCACTCTAGTCATCGGCATCTGACTCTGTTTCATATGCGCTTCCCACCTTTATTTTTCCAGTTAATGAGTGGTAGTAGGGGAAACTTTATTTTTGTTTTTGTTTTAGTTGTGCAAAGATTTCGAGTAGTAGTTCTTCATACTATTCTTCCCAGAAGTAGTTGTATACAAAGGAGACTTTTTTATCTTCGTCATCCTTTTTGAGCTTGGAGCTTGATGTTTCCAGCTCTTCCTATTATGAAGTTAGATTTGCTTTAATATCACTGTCTCTCAGTGAAATTAAAATCTATATATTGTCTAATAGAAGTTAGTTATAAGCATTCTCAAAACTTCCGTCAGAGTCCTCGAAGTAACCCTGATCAAGCAAGTAAATTAAGTCGTCCCTGTGAGTTTATTCACACATCTCACAAGTTGACTTCTAATTCAATAATTAAATTGAAACTACTTAAATTCTAAGAACAGCAGTTGAATAAACATATTTTATGAAGTTTATTATTATGAATTCCTAATTGGCTTTGTTAGTATTCTTATTGTTATTGTTGTTGATGTTGTTATTGGTGTAACTATTGATCAACTTATACTTCTACTTCTACCCTGTCAACTTTATCTTCTACTGCTTTTACCTTTATAATGTGTAATTATGAGCAATAAATTGTCATTGAAGCATTTATGTTATTAGATTCAATTAAGAAAGGATATATTTATTAAATATAAACACATTTTAATAAAAATACTGACATATTAAGAACTAATATTAAAGAAATACTTATTATTATTATTATCATTAAATATGTATTATTTTATGATATACACATATATCAATGACAATAATACGTTATTATATTATCTCACCATTAATTATTATTATTTTTAATTCATCATTTATATATTTATAAAATTCTTCAATTTTAATGCTACTTAGTGAGATAGAACTTTAAGTTGGCTTGAGGAGAGTGTTGGTAGAGTCCAAAAGGTAACGTCTCTCTAAGACCTCCTTTTCCATTTTGATTCACTGAATGTCACTTTACTGTTTCCTAACTAATCTGTGTGTTACTGCTCTTTAGCTATATTTGCTACAAAATTCTTCATACTTTTATAATGTGAAGTTCTCTTCAACGTATTGCTGAGTATGCACCTGGAGTTTCTTGGTTTGAATAGAATCCTATGGTGCTCTAAACGGCTGTTACTTGGTGTTATGCTCTGTAAATATCATATAAAAATCATGGACAAGCTAATGATTTTTAATTATATAATACGATAAATTTAATGTTTTGTGATCTGTGCATTTATTCACTGAGACATTTCAATTTCAGTTGAATGTTCATGAATCTTCTCATGAATTGAATCTAGTGGTTAGATCAACAGTTTATTTACCTGTTATCCTATTAATTATCTATAAAATAATATATATATTATACTCCTACATTAAATTGATTAAAACTGTGACATTTAAAATAGCAAGTTGCATATAGAATGTTGATAGGACTAATAAGAGTGCTAGCTGCTCCTATTTGAAGTTAATCTTACCAAAGTAATGCTATTTAACACTGATAAATTCACGGATTTATAATTTCCTTTGATACTTACTTAGAAAAGTTTAAATCTTCTAACTATCATTATTGTAATCTAACTTATTGAATTAATATTATTATGTTTATTATTATTATTATAAATAACTGATTGATTTAAAAAGATATCAATTTGTTGAACTTCCTTAATTTTTTAGTAGTGCTTAAACCGCATGTTATTTGTTGCCTATAATTCATATGAAAGAAAATGAATAAGGTTGAAGATGCAATACTTAGTCAGGTAACAATGGAAATCTCACCATTTCCTATATGTAGAAAATCTATTTGGCCAAAATATACTCCTAGAAAAGTTCATGACTGAATACAATGGAAATAAATTGTAGAGAATTTCAATTAATATTCATTGTACTCATATAAGTTTATAAGTTAAATGCTACGATTTGTTAGCATCTATGTTAATATTACCAGAAGATCATCTATTTATCAGAAATAAAATAGAATTATTTTATCCAATATATAGAAATCGAAATAAATATTGCTTGCTTAATAGTAGTGTGATGCAACTTCAAAGGTATATTAACGATAATCTAGTCTTGAATAAACACTTAATGATTTTATTGTGATAATAATATCTTCAAATTCTTGAACAGTCTTGTTCATTTGTTATTCCATACTCCATTGGCAGTACTCATCTATTTTGATCTTTCTTCAATTAGAGTTTTCTGTCAATTTCTTTCTGTTTAATTTCCTGATGTTGTGACTAATCCTGATTTATCTAAATGTTTGCAAAGGCATTAGGAGTCTTTCGATGATCCTCACTTTTCTTGATGTTATTTAGAAGTTTCGTTGGAAAGTTAGTATTCAACTTCTTCAATCTTTTCTATAAATCATTGAATTTCCCTTTGCAATAATGTTATTATTGATAAATTAGCGAAATCATGTTACATATTATTATGACCTAAACATACCATTAAAATGCTTGATAGTTACAAATTATTTATAATTTATCCAAATTCCACTTAAGCAAATTAGCTTGTTATCAAATCATTTATGCATAAATTCTCTATTTAAAAATTCCAATCATATTTTCTTTGAAAGAGGTTCTGAAATTTCAATATAAATTTTGTCAAGACCAAGCATGAGGATAGTGATTAAGTTGAATCTTTTCATGTCCGTCCAGTTTTTAGTAGGCACAAAGAATATTTATTCAACGAAAAGATAGAATAGGAAAAAAACCATAAAGGCAGATATATTATACGTGTTGTTTAATATTTATATATTATTAATTTCAATAGTTTTAAATTAAAATTTAATTGAAATTTAGACGACACGATGTAAAAAATCGTGTACCACAACCCTTACTGGGAAGTGGCCCCCGTAGAGAAACTCTTTCACTAACTGAAGTCCATTCAGCTATTGCACATTCTCAAAGATGTGCATGTGATTTCTCTCGACGCTAACCTGGGATCTTCAAGGACTCAACTATCTAGTCTCTTGTTGCTTGCTAGAACTATCTTAAGTTCTGGTATCGCTTTGAAAAACAAGAAGGAAGTCTTCAACTACTACAAGGTCTAGGACCTAGACTACTTGGCTTAGATTCTATTACATGCTAAAAACGGCAGAGCCTAAGTCTAAAGAATAGGCTCATAGATAACGAAATTTATCTCGGAAATGACACTTTCCTTCTTCCAAGTTCCAATACAGTCAAACCCAACACAACAGATCACTGACTCACTAATCCAACTTAATGAACAACCTGAAACAGAAGAATACTATGAAGATTCTAACGATCATGTCGAACCATTAGTTCGCTTCATATAATCTGGAGATATTACGTTTTCCCAGTTTGTTCTAATTGAGAAAAACTACCAGGAAAAAATACTTGGTTAAAAGTACTTGTCACTAGATTCCATCTTTCAAACTAACGAGTCAATCCCTATTTAGTACCCCCCTTAGAGAAAACACGTGTACCTATTTATACCCCTACTTAAGGTCAACTCCCTATTTAGTACCCCCCTTTCTAAGGTCAACCTCCTATTTAATAACCTGGTCTTGGATCTTAGCACTTAGAAATATGCAAAGATATTTCGCAAGACTCTAACAAAACCCTAAGCAATCTTTCAACTCATACTCATACACACACACACATTGACAAGACAACAGATCAGACATTAAGCTAAACTCTAGTTTATACTTAACGAGATGAGATACCAAAGAAAGTTTCACAAGAGAATCAGCTATACCTCCTAAGACTACTACACCATGAACGGTGACTCAATCTTTGATTATGGAGATCATATAGTAAGGTCTCTAACCAATTTCTTCGAAGATTCTGATTAGGCAGAATAAGATAGAAATAACTAAACCGAAGAATCAAAAGAGCTCTCTGAAAAGAGATTCTAATAAACTCACCAAGAAGCAAAAAAGATATTCCAACAATACACGCGTTGGAAAAATTTATTAAGAAATAGTTGAGACTAAGATAACCAAACAAAGTAAATCATTAAGCAAACATGGAAAAAATTAGCTTTTCAACAACTGCTAAGCGCCTAGTAACCAACTCAATCTAGGAAAAATATCCATCAAGCTTAAAGTAAGGAACTTGGTATAAATGTCTTGTCACCCAGCAGCGTCTGGAAGCCTCACTCCGATCAGCATGGCACCTAACAAAGGAAAGAATTAGAGAACGAGCGAGAGAATCCCAAAGTGTCAGCTCCACAAGAATCAGGATGGTTATAATCGCCTGAAATAGCTCACAAAGTCGACAAGTAGTTATAAAGTCGCCAAGTTTAGGTCCAAATCCCAAATTATCAAAAGGGCTTGTCCCTTAACATTAATTTATCACCCGTAAAGCCTTGAGCTCTAGATATGGGTTAAATAATATTATTATTATTATTATTAATTTCAATAAACTTATTTTAATTTGATTAATTTAATTGCCAATTTCATTATAATAAAACTGCTAGACTACAATCAAATTTTGTATAGTTGTAAGATTTCTAGTTTTAAGAAGCTTTGTTTTAATTTACTGGCAAAGGTTTTCATAATAATCTTTTAGTTTTATAAAATAATTGAGAAACATCAAAATTGTAAATCCGAAAATAAATAAATTATTGGATTTCAGCATAAAATGAAAATTGTGTGTAGTTAAATATAATATCCATAAAACACTAATTAACCTGACATTTTATGGCATCATCAAGATAAGAAGTCTATGAAAAGCAATACACTCTCAGCTTAGGGAAGAGAGCTTGACTTCGACTTTTGAGATAGCCAAATGTCATTAGAAAACCTTCATCTCTTCTTAAACTGCTCTCTAAGTTATCAACTATTGTTCAGCAGTCTCTAAATAGTCATAATACATTTCACAAGATTTGCCCAAAAAAACTTGTCAAAAACTGCAAAAGTGCTGTAAAACTCAAAAAATGATAAAAATATAAAGTATTTTTTTACATTTCAATAAACTTTCATTTTTTTTCCAATTTATCTATTTTATTTTCTATTACAAGACATGTTTTAATTTGTTCATATGTTTCTATTCCACATTTTATATTGATTTGTTTCATTTATCTTCTATAATATTAGTCATTCTTTTTTATTATTAATTTAGGAAATTTATTGATTTTTGTTTTTACTTTTTCAATGCCATTCTACATTCAATATATTTCTTAGTTGAGTTGAATGAAAAACATTAATTTTATTTTAGACAAATTTAGCTGTTTTTCTTTCTATTTATATGCTTTTAATTTTTTTTATGACTCATTTAGTTTCTTGATTGGATCAGATTTTTAATCTTGAATCTTATTTTTTAGTAGTTAATCGTTTTCTTCTTCTTATTATTGAATTTTCATAACTACTTCATACTTACTACTGATTTTGAGATAAAAAGTAACTTCTTTCATTTTCTTCTTGAACTCTCATTTCCTTTTATTTCTATCTTCAATTTCTTCATCTTCATGCCGTTTTAATCATCTTACCTTCAACCTTTTTATATTCCTTCTGGTTATCTTATTTTATCTTTTTTATAGTTATTAGTTTCTTATTATTTCATAATTGTCTTATTTTTTTATCACTTTATACTTCTTTATTAATTTTGATAAGAAGTTTTATTATATTGAATTTATTATCATTTAATAATTTATGATCTTTTATTTTGACATACCCCTATCAGCAGAACAGCTTCTCTACTTATAGATAATTATTTAATTCTTGCTTATTTATAATTAAATAAAGGTTTATTTTGAATTTACTATAATAAGTTAATAAAAGCCCATAGAAATATGTAAAAAAGGTGACAAAAGGTAGCATTGAATGCGAATCAGAGTATATTTAATGTTAGTATTTTAACTCATTCACATTGTTTTGTGTATTGCTGTATATTTTTAGCAGTTCATTTATGTGCTTTTGATTTTTGTATATTCTTTCACCTCTCCTTGAGCCTAGCTGCAATATCTTATTTCTTTTGGTTAGGCTTGTCAGCTTAGACATACAACCTCCTTTGCTCTTTGTCATCTAAATCTTTACGAGCTCCTCCTCTGCTTCTTGTGATTCCTCCATTGCTGATCTCTACAGTATATTCATACTCTCGGATCTATCTCTTTGTAGTCTATCTCCAATGCATCTTTCATCTAAGTGTTATCCTCTGAAGCCATCTCTGCCACCTCTGCATCCTCCGCAGCCAACCCTGCATCCTCCTCTGTAGTTGCCATCGTCATCGTCTCTTCTCTCGCGCCTCTCTGGCTCTCCCTCCTCATTAACACCCCCATTCACGAGTCTCTCCTCTCCCCCTTGACTTACTCATCAGCTGGAGGCTGGTCTCCACATTGGGCTTCTCGGTATTTTTGTCAGACCAGTATTGTAGGGAAAGTCACGAGAAGATCTTCGACAGGGGAGCGGCCAGGGGCACCACTAGATTCTCCGTGTTTTTATCTACGGAGACGGGGTCTCGACATCTATGCTTGTGACCGAGATAAGTAGAGATCCTTTTTGGAGGGACCACCCTATGGCATTGAGCGAGCGCCCTGAGACCCATTACCTTCGCAGTTGAAACGATGATGATGATCTCCTAGACAATATACCTGCAGATCCTTCCAGGCTTCTCCTCTTCCTCTAGTGGCCAGTTCTCTTCCCCATATTTGCGGTTGGATGTCCTTGGAGGATTCCCTTTCTTTTCAGGGGAATTCGAGAGCATGCTTCAGGATTACCAGAGTGGCAAAACCAAGGATTCTCACGACGCCCCATCTTTAGCAGAGCGGTACGCTGACTTCTTTGCTTTTGAATATCTTTAAACCATTCGTGAGTTGCTTTAATCTTAGAGTACCAGTGTATGAGCGAGTATCTAAGTGCAAGTAACCATTAGCATGAAATTCTCTCAAGGAAGCAGCGAATACAAGACTTTCTATCTCTATTACTCTTTCAGACATTTCGTTTATGCTTAACCACAACATGCTCTTCTAATTCACAATGCACCAAGGACTACCTGACTAATGCTTTCACCATCCTCTCAACTGCCCACAGAGTCAAAGTATAGTAGGTGATGTGCTGTAAGAGAAGGTCGGATGATCGTTGGACCATACAAAGCCATTAGCGCTCTATGGTAGCGATGTGATGTTAATGCTTGCAATGGTGTGATTATCGATGATACAAAGGTCAAAGCCTTCACCCTTTTCTTCCCTCTGCATCCATGCATGATGGGCTCCCCTTTGGTAGTACTGGCTCAATGTTGGCACGACTGGAAGTCACTAGTACTGGTCATTTATTTCTTATCATACTGGATTAGATTACTGTCTATGGGAGGTCGGCATTTAGACCTGTGAGGCTTAATGATCTGAATCAGTATCGCTGATTGATGTAGCAGAGTTGATTAGTTTCAGTTAGATTGAGAGTATCTATTTTCAGTATTAATTGCTGGAGTTTAATTGTAAACTTATTCAAATTATAATAAAAATCTATCATTAATTGTGATATTTATTGATTTTAAAGATTCAATGTTACCTTGTGTCACCGTTTTTACATATTTCTATGGGGTTTTATTATGTAAGCATCAGATCAGTTTTCCATTTCTTACAAGATACAGACTTTATTAATTTGTTATTATATTTTACAGTAAACAGCCAATTATTATTAGCTTATATAATTAATCTTATCTATTCATTGTAACAATTAAGAATATATATATCGATAAATTACTGTTGTTACTTTTCACTTAGTTCTTTCTGCAATTAATATATGTAGGTAACTAAAATAATGGTGATGCAATTTATTAAAATTCATTTATATTATCATTGAATAAACATAGATCAAATATATTAAATTGGCAATATTTATAAGGAAAATAGATATATTGACCAATTAATTACATTTCTTCCTCTTCACTGTCTTCCTCATTAATTAGTTTATTAGAAAATCTTCGCACAAGCACTCCTCTCTCTGATACTTTCCGAAGTTTAAATCTTGCACTACTATGGCTTCACTAAATAATGGATTCCAGTAAAATTGGAAACTTAGATATCTCTTACTTGTATCTTTATTAAATGACAAGGCATCACTCTCTCAGGTGTCCTTTATATTCATGATCTTTGAATTTATTTAATTAAAAGCACAAATATAGATTGTGTTAATACTTAAGTTTGATGTCTACTGTTTGCTGAGTGATATTATCAGAGGCTGGTGTTTACAAATCTCAATTACTATTACTCCTACCGAAGTATCCGCTAAATATAAATGATTAAAAGTGCTATATAATACATTTATATTTTTCAAAGTTTTGGTAGTAATTAATTAAAACACTGCAATATATTTATATACTCTTTCTATTTGAAAATGATATGTCATGTTATTTCTATTTTAAACAGTCTTTTATCTCCTGTGTAAACCTGGCTCATCCACTTGCAATAATAAGCTGCTTGTTTCCATTTTTAATTAATTTCCTTTTTCCATCAAGCAAGTATCTGTTCAAGACAACTCTAATTCTCATCTTAAAAATGAATATTTATTCACTAAATACTATAAAATTACTTCAACAGATAACACATGATTTGCAATTAAGTTTGAATGAATGATTTACACTGATTCTTTTATCTGAGTAATCCACAGTCAAGAGAAATTGACTAACATTTCATAATATTCAAGTTTAGATCCCTGCTAATATTGGTAACTAATATAGCTAAACTGTGATTTTATTGTTGAATTAAGTGAATCATTCCAGATTTAATTAAAAAATAATGAAACCACTACAATTAATTAAAAGTATTGAAATTGGTTACTAATAAAGATCTAGAAGATGGAATTAAATTAAGAAAAATATTTTTAAATAGGTGAAAGTACTTTTACAGCAAATAGCGATACAAATAATCCATGAGTTATAGAAATTGCTGATAGAAATATTAAATCTAATTGAAAGGACATGAGGGTGATGGTGTAAGCATTTTTAATGTTGGAATATAAGATATAATGTAAGTGAATATTTATAGAAAGAATATTTAATGAAATATTAAAAACTCATATAATCATCAAGACATCATATTGAATTAATAAATTACAAAAATCAACAATGTTTCATAATAATTAATAACATATTTTTTGAGGACATGAATTATTAGAAAATAGGAAAAATAAATATATTAACTATTATATTTAATATTTTAATGTATAAAACTTTCACAACTAATCAAATCTTTTTTGAAAGATACTGATTTATAATATAACCCTATACATATAATAGGAGAAATATTTGATAGCTCTGAGAAATCACAACAGTCGTTGAGAAGCTCAACAAAAAAGAATTTATTTTGATTAAATAATTTCATAATTATTTATAAATGTTCGGTTAATATATTTATATGAATTAGCATGATTGATTATTAAACATTAATAGTCAATTAATTACCATTTTTAAAATAGGAAATAATCATAATTTCCTTTTACATTAATGGGATAATTTAGTTTCCTTTAGATTTAAGGATCTTAAAAATTTAGATCTGGTGGTCTTATACATCCTAGAGTGGTTATCTTCTTAGAAATAGTATCTCTAATGCCATCAACTTGCTCTGTAACTCAATATGGAACATTATAATCTTACAGTTGATAAAGATGAATGCAATACATCCATTTCTATTTTTTTCAATTTATGGTTTGATGTATTAATCCGAGGAATTATTTTCTCCAAGTCGAAATAAGCTTCTATCATTAGACTAGAAAAATAAATACAAAACATCTGTATTTTGACTGAATATGGCGTTAATACTCGTTCAAAATTATGATGATCTCTTATCACGCTGCTTTTATTGATATCAATTTTCAATGGAGATTATGCTTTCCTTAAAACTAATTACTATTCCATGATAATCTAGAGTATTCAAATAGAATTGCCAATAACTTTCATAAAAAATCGAATAATTGTGATTGTTCTAAGTGTATTTGACATCTTTTTACATCTTTTTGTTCTTTTAGGGCTTCTATATAGTTATGGAAAGCTAGGTTGAATGGCATGACGGAATTTATTGTAATTGTAATTTCTTCAGCAATTGATATGATGTTGTCATCTGCCTGTTTAAACTGATGGATGAACTTGGTTTCTACTAATAAAGTAGACAATATATTAAATACCTTTGCACTTCGTTGAGTTAATTAGGGCTTTTTCTATCGCAGATATCAATTGTGATTGGCATCTTGTAGCAACTTGTTACGCCAAAGAATAATAGCAGTATTTTAACTCATTGCAATTTATATGTAATTAAGCAAGCACTTATTCAGTCACTCTAGAAATAAATCAGTTTCAGCGGGTTTACTAGTTTGTGTTGACTCTAAAGAAAAACTTGATGCTAAAGTCACCAATTATTAAGTTGATCCTCAGAATCAGCTAATAACGGTAATCATTTAATAAATTATATTTTAATAATTATTTATCAAAGTCTGAAATTTATTTCATTAAGGAATGTAATTTAATTGATCCGTTACTAAATTAATTGTATTGCTGAATAAACTCTTTTATTGCCAAGTTTCCATAAAATATGATAAAAACACATATCAAATTCTAACAATAAAAGAATGTTTTTCCAACATTTACATAATATTTAAATAACTTCTCTTAGTTGAATACAGAAAATCGAAATCTACATCTGTCAATTTATATATTTCCTTATTGGTCTATATTTCAAAATAATAATTGGTAAGAATATTATTAAATAATTATAACAATATTTATCATTAAAAAAACTTAATCTTTCTATAATTTTGTGGAAATATTTTAAGCTTAGCCTTTTAAACTAAGGTTAACTACCATTAGATTTGATGTTGAAAACCTCATAATTAGAAACTGCAGTCTTTACAGTTGTAAATGTCTTAATATGGTGTTATGCATCCTGTTAGATATCAGTTTTATGTTTAAACAACGATGACTGCTTAAATAATTAAAAAAAAATACTGAAAAATCTAATTATAAAAATTAAAATGGTGTAAATATCATAAACTAAGAGCTCTACCCACATCATTTATTATCAAATATTTAACCATTCTGAAAGGGATATTTTTATTGAATTATAAAGACTTAAAATAGTTTTCAAATTGGTGTTTATAATATTTTGTCCAATAACTTCTATATATTCTCAATATTTTAATAACTTATTATCTTAGATATTTATTAATTGATTATAATAATAATATTAATAATTAGATCACATTGATGTCTCTGGGACCCCCGTTCTTACATTTAGTGATCATATATAAGGGTCAAGCCCTTTTAAATTGTATATCCAGTTATCTGAATAGTTGTCGTCTTCTGTCAATTTCATCAATCAATAATGTCATTGGTGGTGAGGGTAAAGCTTATTAAATATCGATAAACCAAATTCTTTTGTATTTTCTTGAATCGATATCTTAAATTAATTAGGCTGTATTCTAACCCATTTAAGCATATGGTCTAAAACCTATATAGCTTTGGTCAATGGTATTCCATAGGTGATTTAGAGTATAGTCTCATCCATCTAAATTCAAAAAGTTTTCTTATTTCGGAGAACATAGCTATAGGTCTAGTCTTTTCAATTTATGGAGTAAGGCTATCTGTTTTTGATAGCAACATTAGGTTTGCATCATTAATCCATGGTGGAAGTTTGGTTTTTTTGTTGTTGATCCATTCTATTATATAGGACAATACTGGTAGTGCAATTTGTTTCTTTCTAAGGAACCTGTCACTTAAGTAAAGCACTTTATTATTAGGGAAATTTCTTAGAGAATCTGTTAAAAGTTTGTATTTTTGTGTATCTATAGTACGCGGTTCCCATTAGAAATTGGTCGAGATCAGTACTTAAAGGTTTATTTTGGAGCGGTTCGTTATAGCATCCTGCATTTTAATTTTGAAGAAATTAATTTGCTTTTTGTATAGATTGTACTATTTCTAGGTTTTCAAATTAATTTACTATCTTAACAGGTTTGGCTCCTATAACTTTTTCTATTACTTTAGTTGCTTCTTTAGCGTTGCCTTTTAACCATGGGTCTTTTATGAATTGAGTATTGTCTTTTAGTTAGAATGGTTATGGTTTAGGTTTTAGTTTAGTCTAACGTTGAATTAATTTGTTGTTATATCAGTCTTACTCTAGTTACAAATGTGATTCAGCGAGTTATTTAGATAAGCACTTTGTTAAGGGGGTCAATACTAAAAATTAAAATTTTTTTAAATTGAGAAATTGTCCGATGGTCAAGGATAAATTTGCAAACTAGTGTAATCTAAAAACCTTGAATCAATGACGTCAATTGAAGTTTGTGACGTCACGCCAATTCTAGTGACTGAATACGTGTTTTGGAATATTTCTGAAATAAAGTTGAGATCCCCAGCCACTATGTATTTTGTGTCGTATAGCCTCTTTTCCACTTCCAAGTCGAAGACTTTTTTGTACTTCTTAAATTAGTGAGAAAAATAGAGGTTCGAAATTTTGAGACCAAGATTCATTAGATGAAAGTTAAGTGAGAGTGGTACTGAAGGTAAGAATTCTACTCTACCAAGTGTTGAATTTACTAATGAATGGTGTCATGTTAGCCGTTTGAGATCTTGGTTTTTCAGGCATATACCTTATAGCCTGGGAAATTAACCTTTGTGTTTCTTGCTTCTTACAAGCATACAACTTCGGGCTATACTTTAAGAATCATCTTCAATAGAAAGCTTATTGCTTCAAAAGATAATCCACCCATGTTCCAATATATGATTCCAAGTCCGCCGACATTTTCAAATATCATTCTGAAGCTATTAAGTTGCTTTTTAACTTAATAATTAACTTATTAAATGATTATGATCCAATTCAAAACAAAGATCTCATTTACGATTAAATTAATAGGAAATAAATTTCTTCTTCAAAATTATCAAATAAATCTCAACAAGCACCCTGCATGCAAAAAAGGTTTTTTAATATATTAATCCAAAGCTCACAGACGTTACTCTTAGTATCTTGAATTTTCAGACTAAAGACTCAGTTTTTTTAAAGATTTTAATAAAGAACCAGATCAAATACCTTCAATAATAAGTAATTTTGAATACTTAATTTGCAATACCTTCTTTATATTTTAATGGAAACAAAAACAAAAGCTATTAAAATTTATATAAAGTCACTGAGATAAATTTGATGGGATAAGCATTATTTCCAAAAATGACTAATACACAAAATATATACATTAATAACATTATTAAATTTATCATTAAATAATTAAATCCCAGAAATGATAGATTGTCATAATTAAAAATCTGAAAAAATATAATGAATAAAAGGATGTTTAAAAGATAAATTGCATAAAAAAATTAAGAATATATTTGTTTAATTTATAATTAGAATTCTATTGGAATTAAGTTGTTCTTGCATCATTAAGTACAATAGCAATTTTATTTTAGATAAAATTACAATATGATATAAGTTTAATTATTTACGAGAATTTATGATAATAATTGCTAAAATTAATACAAGGAGTCATTGCTTTATGTTTTGTAATTTAATAAATACAAACCATTAAAAATTAATTATAAAATTTAATCAAATGATGCTAAACTGTAATTGATTTTATTAACTAATAATCATAAAATATTAAAAATAATTATTGGAATTATTAATACAAAAAAATAAATTTATATATATTTACAAATATGAATATTATAGTAGTTTAAGTATAAGAAAAATCAAATATAATGGAAAAATAAGATAATTTATTATTTTAATTAGAATTAGTAAAAATAAAATAATAAAGAAAAGACGCTAAATAAATTACAAGAATTGAAAATAGTATAAAATATAAAATTTAAATGTTTTAATTACTAATAATAAATAGTAAAACAATATAAAAGAGGAATTTGATTAAAAAAGACAGATAAGCTAAAATAAATTAATTAAAAAGTCTTAGAATAAGGAATTTATATCTGCACAAATATATTAAATGTTAAATGGCTACAGTAAGTATATTGTATATAATAAGTATATGATGTGCAAGGATAACACGAAAAGTCTAAAAATTTAGATATTTTTGTACCGATTGACCCACTCATTAATATTATAAGGGCATTAACTAAAGGAAAATTTGATGACAAGCATGTTGACTTTGTTTTCGGTCATTAAATCTTAACAAGCAATGATCTGAGTATTAGGATTTCAGATTTGACTAGTATTGTAGGAATACATTTGATTTGGGAAATTAAATTTGAATTTAAAATAAATTAATTATAATTCGTGGCAGTTAACTTTCCGGAAACCTAGACAATATGGTACTTGTTCGATAGAGAATTCAAAATTAGCTGGACTTTACTATTGGCGGTACCCCTCTATCGCATTCGTGAAGCGAGATAACTCAACTTTAATTTTTGGTAATTTGTTTAAATGATTTCAATACATAAATTAAAGTTGAGTTATCTCGCTTCACGAATGCGATAGAGGGGTACCGCCAATAGAAAAGTCCAGCTAATTTTGAATTCTCTATCGAACAAGTACCATATTGTCTAGGTTTCCTTAAAGTTAACTGCCACGAATTATAATTAATTTATTTTAAATTCAAATTTAATTTCCCAAATCAAATGTATTCCTACAATAATATATTTGAAGTTTTCCTACTGTATACACAGAGCTAAGATAAGGAGTGCCAGTGATGTCTGAAAAAATTTTTTTTTAAACTATCCGTCCTTTGCTACCCCTAGGAAATTCAACTAGTTATATTACTATATAAAAAGAGACCAGTGTTATAGGCTTATGTATATTGATAGTATTAAAAATTATATTGACTTTAATGTGATGATATTGAAGCTTAGAATATTAAGTTTTATATAGTGATTCTTCCCATTACATTTACCATGCAAGTTTTTAAACTCACCTTCTATTAATTACTCCAGAGATGATCAAATATAACAAGCAATAGGTTTGGAAGGTGGTCTACAAAACCTTATACCTTGGAAACCCAATCGGACACTATAAATCCCTCTTTGATCTGAGTTAAACGGGACTACGATAAATATCCTCCATTGCGATTCACTGTTAGATGTGCTGACTGAGGTATTCTCCTAATATTTTGAATATAAACCATACATTGCGCAATTCTATTCATCATTTCTTTACTTTATCTTGTTATCTTTTAGCAGTTTTGATTCATCAATTAACTTTATTCAGTTATTACTTTTGCATGCTTTTTAATTTACTCATAAAAACCCAATTTTTGTATCTAAATTTAAATTGATATTAATTTTGTTAATTTTCACAATGTAGTTTTAATTTATATTATATTAAGAATATATATTTACTTACAATTTTTTAATTATTTTTTTTGTTTAATAAATGTAATTCATTCATTAATTATTGTTACTAAACAAATAGAAATTAATTAGAACAAAACCAATTTCTTATTTAAGTATTTGCTTTAAAATTAATAACATTTTTGAGTATGTGAGGAAAGAAATAAATGAAAACATCTCTTTATCACTTAGACTTAAGTACCCAGACTAAATAAAATTATTACATTATAATAAGGTAAATAGATGAAGAATTAACATAAAAATATTAATAATTATTATGGTTATAAACTGTACGTTTTTGTCTATTGAAGATATTTTTTATATAGTTTATTTTATTTATTAACTAACTAACTTACTAAGTATTTCAATATCTAGAAGCTTAATCTAGCATAAGTCAAGCATTCTATTTTAATATAATAAAATTAGAAATTATAGATAACTTGTCTTAAATGAATTTCTTGTAGTATTTGATCTGGACAAATACGAATAAATGCATATTATGATTATAAAATTTTATTAATTAATTATATGTATTGAATGTGAATCAATGCATAATAGTATAAGTTTTATTTTTTTGTTTTTATTTTCTGCAGATATTTTAAGCAGATAATTTATTGTTTCAGATCACTTCAAATCTTTAATGAGTCCTACATGAGTTTAGATTTGTACTAAATTTGAAAACAATTGTATTTATTATATTTTTATCATTAAATTAATAGGTATAAAGACTTAGATATTCTTAAATCAATCATGATTATAAAAATTACTAATACTTACTCTAAAAATACTTAAATATTATTATTAAAATGATCCTTCTCAGCACCATCACTTGAAAACCCTTTTCAAGCAATTGACAGCCCTTGCCTATTTGATGATCCTCTCTTCTCATTTAATTTATTTTCCAAGAATTTAACCCCAAAACCAAATAAAGCTGTAATTCTATTGTTTACCAATGCATTTATAACTTATTATAATTTCTACTTTTATGTCAATAAATTGATTAATTATTATCAGCAGTGGCATCATATCTATCAGTTGCTCAATCACTACATCTTCTTTTCCATCTCCCTCGTTTTATTCTTCTTAATCCTTAATATATCTCATCTTCCTTCATAATCAACTTCAACAATTTCATCTGTCCATCAGTTCCAGCAAATTTTGGAATTAAATTATTATTTCATTTTATAGTAAAACAACTCATTAGCCTAAGTAATTAATATTTAATCAATTATAAAACTCTTATTTAAGTTATCAGTAACCTAGTGAAACCAATTCAATTAGCAGGGTTAAGTCATGTAAAATCAAACAAAAAGTTGGCATTTAATAAAAGGCCACTTAATTATTAACTCACAATTGGGCTTAGTTATAAGATAAGGTCAAACTGTAGCAAAAATGTTTGCATAAACTGGTGGCGCTGATGATTATTTAAGGTGATATAGGACTATTTTAAATGAAAAATCAAAAAAGAAGAGTAATACTATCTTGATTTATATTTACTAGATGCTTATTTCTATAATTATAATTACTTAAATGGTTGAATTCAGGATAAAGTAGGGGATACCAGCAACTTTGTTACTCCAACAGTGAGTTAAATTAAAAAGTTTAATTATTTTTAGCATAAAGAATCAAACTAAATCTCAACGGAGTATGGCTCAGAATTTAAACTGATTTAGTTTTAAGAACTATAGTTTAAACTATGAGTTTAGAGTTAATTTAAAATACATCATAAGAATATTTAAATTTAAAGTGATTCTATCTATTTAATTACGACTAATCTTAGATGAAGTTAGTATATGGTTTGAATTTCACAGCATATCCTATAAATATGCGTATTGGGATTGTCATCGAGCTTTCAAAGAAGCCATAGAATTTAATTATAATTATAATAATATGACACTTTGAGGCCTCTAGGGACCCCCGATCTAAAATATATGTTAATATGTAAGGGTCAAGCCCTTTTCAATTAGATAGTGTCAATTCGTGTGGAATCAGACTTCAGGACTTCTAAGTCTATGTGTTTGATTTTTCCTCTGTATGTCTTTTTCTTTGCTGATTTCCTCATGTCCTTCTTGCCTTACTTCCCTTGTTTTTATTTCCATCTGATGTGTACATAGTTGATAAACCAAGGTTGATTTTTAAAATGTCCTTTGATCTCTCTGTCGAGTTCGATTCTTCTTTAGTCAATTTTTATTTTTACTCTCTTCCTAACTGTGAAAAGTGACAAAATCTTGTCAATGTCCAATTATGTGAGGGTTGTTTTCTCAGGTTCGGGACCTTGGTAGTTATCATGGATAAAAATTATATTTGCCAAGCAAGCTATTCTTTCGTCTTATATCGAAACTTTCTCGCAGTCATTTGATATTATTCAATGGTAAAACTTATGAGGATATAGTCTGATGATCTTAGGTACCTATTTAGGAATGAAATTTCTGGCCAGAATATGATCAGATTTTATTTTATAGAGGTACCGATGTGTGACGTACTAGCTGTCATAGGGTCCAATCTTGAAAAAGATGTCTATTCACTATTTAATAATGAAACTAAGTTTGGAGTATGAGGATCTTCTATGGCTTGATTTTGGGCCTTTCTTCTCTTTCTCCTGTGGAATTTAAGTTTAAGTCATATCTAGAATGTTTTTTGAGTGTTTCTTCTTAAATAGTAACCTTTTGCTCACTGTGTTGTATCGATGTAGTGAGTGATTAATTTTAGTTACTAAATAGGAGATTGAGTTTTTGTTGTCCTGTTTGGCTGGGTGATGATTTCAGGTAATTATGGAGTTTGAGTCCTACATGAGTTGTAGCATCCCTTTTGGTTGGGTTGTTGTTATTTACCTTTAGCCTTCTGTTTTGCTTCTTGTGTATTCTTTTCTCCTAGTCTTTGGTGCTCCAGTTTTTATTGTTGTAGTTAGTGAATCTGCTATTAGATTTGTTGTTCCTTAAGACTTAAGGATTTATGGGGTGTTTTAATTCCCTTGTGTGTGTGTAGTAGTGAGGTATAAACTCTAGGTTCGATCTTCACTCCCGAATGATTGGCAATCGTCATCATCACTCCAGTCTTCTGCGTCCGAATCTGTTTCGGATGCGCTACCTACCCTAGATTTTCTAGTGATTAGGTCGTATTAAGGGTAAAAGTGTTTTGTTTTCTTTTATAATTCTTGGGGTGATTCATCATCCCCTTTTTCCCAGACGTAGTTATAAACAAAGGTGACTTCGTTATCGTCGTCTACCATTTGGAGTGTGGAACTTATTTGTTCCTTCTCGTCCTGTTATGAAGTTAAATTTGCTTTAATAGATTTGTCAGTCAATGATATTATCTATCTTTTATCAAATAGATGTTTGTTATAAGCAATCTCAAAACATCCGTCAGAGTCCTGGAATAACCGTGATTATTTTATTAAATAAGGTCGCACTTGTGAGGTTTTTCACACATCTCACAAGTTTACTCCTTATTTAATAATAATTTATGTAAAATAGATCTTAATAATATAACGTATTTTTTAATAAATTTAATTTCAAACACAATTCATTAAAATAACTATTAATTTGTTTAATGTAGATTACAAACCAATTTATCTATAGCCAAGACGAACATTAGTATATGCTAGTAAACTAATATAATTTACGATATTATGACGAATATCTGCAAGGCTGCTTCATTTGAAGAATGCATTTGGTTCAATCATTAAACTGAAGTTATTAACATATTTATGTCAGCAATTAGATCTATTTCTCAAGGGTAGATCTCACGTTAATATAGGTTATTGTAGTTGTATATATATATGCATAAAAAGTTTAAAATTATTTGACTGAAAGAGTTTGAAGGCACATTTTATAGAGATTTTGTTTTAGAAGGAAAGTATTAATTAATGTAAGGATAATAATCTGGTAAAAAGAAGAATTATTAAATTATTCAAGAGTATGAATATTGAGCCAACAATATTGCTATAATAGTTTAGACTGGATATATATGTGAGTAGATTGAGGTATATTAATGAAAAATGAAAATAATTTAAAAACAATTATAAATTAAATGGTATTTAATGAATATAATTAAATTAGAAACAAGAAAACTTACATTTCCATAAAAGGTATGTTATCAATTATTAATTCATTTAATTGTCTTCTCTAAGATAACTTTAATTTTATAGATATAATTAATCTTTATAATATATATTATCGTACATTGGCAAGCTTATTTTTAATTTATTGAATCTTTTGCTGATTTATCAATGAAATAGCCTTAAAATGACTATTAATTATTATATTTTTGGGATAGTATTTTACGAAATATAACTTAGGATCTATAGAAACAATGAGTATTGTTAGCTAAGATGTTTAAAATAAGCCCTTTAAGGTATCTTATTGATTAGTTTAGCATTTAATAAGGGTATCAGTTGAACAATTTAAAACAGTAAAATAGTTTATATTTGAAAGGAAAATGGTTTAAATTTGAAATCTTTAATTTAACTTACCAAATTGAATTGTAGCCAGTTTTTACTGAGTATTTAACTAATGCCTTTTTAATTATTCTACTGTGCATCAGGTGAATATTTGGTTAAGATTTGTAGAATAACAAAGTTAGTTCGTAAGATTATCTTACACATTTTTCTATATAATTGATAAATATTATTTCAACTACTGAGTAATTGTTTAAAAGACATACTTGTTAACGTTTAGAGACATATCTCAATATATATATATATATATATTCGGCTCTGTTTAATATTGCAAGAGTCAATTTTAATATAAAAAGCTAGTTATCTGATTATAAACATATAAATAATTTGACTTTAAATGGCGATAATAGGGCCAATCTTAATGATTGCACTGGCAACTCGACCTAAATAATAAATCAAATTAGTGGTCAATAAAAATATATTATTAAAATTTAAGGTTTATTAAAGTAAAATCATATTAATATTCTTGAATTTCATATACTTCAAAATCAATAACGTTGATTAATTACTTTCTAAGTGGATGATTCATTCTATAATGATTCTTACCAACATGCAGGTAATAACAAGTTAATAATATTAAGATTAAAATGTTCCTCTATTCTATTATTTCACTCATTACTAACCTTGGTTCTGCTACCTTTGTTCTTTACTGACACTTCTTCCTCATTTATATAATCTATTTGTTTCTCATAATATTTTCAATCAAACTTTTCCTCTCATGATATTTTCTTTAAAATAAATCTTTTATCATATTTTTCTCATAAATGTCTTGATTTGATATTCATTAAGGTTTGAATTATGATTGATTTTGCATTACTCTCAATCTATCTTTCATTCTATTCTTACTAATTCTGTTATTGGATGGAAGATAACCTTCAACATCCTCTAAGTTCTCAACTATGTGGCAGAACTTTCTATGCTGGATTTATTGATGATTTCTTTATCATAAATCCTTTCTGAAATATCAACTGATCCTACTAAGTATGCAAGTTTGTGTTTTATAATATGACATATCAATTCTTCTATAATTTTTCAAAAATTACTGAAAAGATTCTTTTACATTCTCCGTGATGTTTCAATCCCTCTATTCTAATTGCAACATCTGACTCTCCAATATTAATCTTCGTTTCGTAGACTACTAAATTGAATATTAGGTATTAACTATACATATTTTGGTATTCCTTTGAATATTTGAAAAATTGGCTATCTTTATAGATCTATTGCAATATAACTTAATTGAATTCGATCTTATTCGTTATTTTAACCTAATATACTTTGACCTTTGTTTCTTGTAATATGAAGTTGAGCTAGTTTTGGAATAATTGGATCACAACCTGATTTCCAATTTGTTTCTAGTATCTTATACTTCAACTTCTCATGGTTCATTCCAATATCAACTGATTTTCAATTATCAGCTTGTTAAGACAATGTATATTTCTCAATTTGGACTATCCCTTTTTCATTCAGGACCAAGATGGTAGAATTATTTACGGAATTTTTTGTTAACTCAATTGGGCTTTCTTGGTTGTCTCTAACAAATTTCCATAGTTTGTTCTTAAATGTGTTTCCTAGGAATTATGTTATCATGCAGCCATTCTACGATGATTTCTTTTTAATGTTTACATTTTATCTCCATAAGTCCTTATTAGTTGATTGTTTTTTTCCTTGCTTATTCTCTTTCATTAAATATTTGTACTTATAGTTTTCCCCATCTAATACATAATAATTGGACTGCATACTATTACCACCAACATTGTTTTCCTTGAGTTAATTCTTAATTGCATGTACTATCTTATTGAATCCTTGGCGTATGACCCGAGATAGATCTTGTATGTTCCTTAAATACATCCGATCAACTTATCTGCATGAAAATCCATCAATATGAGCATTGAATTTGTCTATTTGGCTTAGATCTCATTGTTCCTTTTGCTCTGATTCAATTTTCCAATCTTCATTCTGCTCTAAATTTCCATTAGCTTATTTAGCGAGGCAGCTTTTTAATGTCTGATTCTTTGATTGGAATGTAACTTTAAGTTTTTACTTAGCTTAAAGGGAACAAGATCAAATTTAAGGTATTATTTATTTCCATATAGCATGTGATAATTGTGTTAAGGATTATATTTTATTTAATCATAAAGTTTAATTAAGATATAACAACTTAAAAAGCAAGGATTAATAGCAAAGTTTTATCTTAGTTGGGTAAAACACAGTAAAATGGATATTTTGATTGAGTTACTTACAAAATACATTTATAAATAAAAATTTATGGATTAGTGATATGGTTTTAGAAATTTAACAATTATATACTATTAAATGTCTTCATATTGAGTGATTTCTCATACTATTGATTACTGTCATTTTTTAAATAGTACAATTTCTGTAAAAATTGACTTATTGTTTTCATTGCAATTAAAATTATAAATTATTTTCAAAAAAAAATAGAATATCAACATTATTTATTAAATGAACATTAATTGATTGAAAGTTAGTAAATATGTTAATAAATGTGGATAGTAATTTATAATTGTTTTAATCCTTATTATTAGTACTTTAATGATGTAATTTAACATTTATGAGGATGACTTAAACAGATAAGGATAAAAAGTCAAGCAAATACTTTTATTTTGACGGTACATTATTTCTTAAATAATCTATTATGATTCACTAAAATTTATATATAATTTAAAATAGGAAATTATTATGTAATAAGTAAATAACTTTAATCAAAAAAGTAGAAAAATTAAAAGGGCGGTGATCAAATGGACAAGGAGAAGGAGGAAACTACGAATGTACATGGAGGAAGCCAGTGAAGAAAAGAAGCCAACGCAAAAATTGATAAAAGATTTTTTTAACATTCAAAAAAAAACCTAAGTAATCGAACATTCCGAGACAGACCTGCAAGTCTATGTAGATTAAAAAAAGAATTTCAAAAACTTAGACAAATTCTCATTCTGCTTAGAGAATGGGCGCTAACTTCAATTCTTCCAATATTGAGGGATGGGGTAAAAAGAATGAGAGATTTTCGCAGTAGTTGCGCAGCAAGAGAAGAGATGAGATAACAGGTAACAAAAGACAGTTAGGAATAAACTCATTTGAAATCAAAATTTGCCTCCAAAATGTGAGGCTTAAACTTACAGTTGAAACAAGACAAGATTACAAGGGGAATAGAAAAGAAAATCCAGATTTCTTTGGACTTGTGGAAACAATACTTCAAAGATTAGTTGGGATAAACAACAGAAACATTACTTAAACATTACTTGCCAGAAACGGAGGAGTGCTAACATTAAACAGTGGCAGGTTTCAGATGAAAACTGTAAAAACACTGAGATAGTTCATAGCATGGAATATGCTAAATGTGGATGGATATCCACTTCATATAATTGCAACTTACATTCCCCCCTATTGCAACGAAGAAGTGAAAGAGTTATAGTGTAGACTAATATACATGATTAAATCTTTAAAAAAATAGTGCAAGAAACATAGAATAATAGTGATGGGTTACTTCAACTTCCATATTAACGAATTAGGCAAGAAATTAATTAGAGAAGTCCTTCAGGAAACAATACGTGAGGGAGTAGAAACTTGCAGCAGAGGTTACCAACTGGACCAAATATTCTCAAAGAAAAGATAAGATGGCAGACCAGCTATTTAAATGCGAGAAATCATAAGCTTATCCAAGCAAAGCTGAAATTAAGATACGATATGAACGATGTGAAGCTATCTGATAAGGAAGCGACTTTCAGAGTCTCCGACGTAAGGAAACACTGCTGGAAAAGTTACATAGAAGAAGGAAGAGAACTCCTTGAATAAGAATTAGAACAGCTAATATAAATTAGCTCCATTGATAAATTAGAAAAGTAAAGCAATAATAGGAACTGGTACCAAAATGCCACCTGAATGGGTTCTGAGAAGCGACGGGAATGGCACCAGTAACAAATAATTAGTACTAAAAGTGCAATGGAAGGAAGCGATCAAGGAGATGGAACATTGCCTAGAGAGAAATTATTTAAGAGACTTTTTTTTTATCTTGTTAAAAGACTAACCTAGACCCAAAGGTAAGTATAAACAATAAAGGGTATCGCCATAAACGAAGAAAGAGTTGAAGTTGGAGAAATTCAACATGCTAAGGTGGTAAAGTTCTACAGTCAATTATTCAGTGATGATAGGGATGAATAATTATCCCAAGGAGCAAAAAACAATACTTAGATGTTAAATAGCCAGGATGATGAATACTTCTGCTAAATCGAGGATGTGATGAAGCTATCAAAGAGAGTAAATTCAACAAAGCTATTGGTCCGGATGGGTTTGATGGTAAAATCCTCTTAAAATTAGACAAATTTAGCAAACAGTGTGTCAGAAAATCACATAATGGTCAAATGATAGATAGTTACCGTGGTACATTAAAGAAGGAAGGTTAGTACTTCTAAGCAAAAAATAAGATGACAACCATCCAGAGTTAAGCGACATTGGACCAATAGTGGTGAATTCACATCTGAGTAAAATAGTTGAAAAGGTAATTCTGAATATGATGCAAAAAAAGAAGAGTCAAATTCTTTAAACAGGAAATTACCAAAGTGGTTTCAAAGAGAACAAAAGTACACATGTATGCTTGATAAGAATGTTGAAACACATCAGAACACATCAAAGTTTCAAGAAGAAAGTCAAATAAAAGGGAAGTCTATCTCCTTGTTGACCTTCAAAAAGCTTACGATTCAGTCTAGAAAGACAAACTCATGTCAATACTGAGACTGAAGGCATAGAATAGAGATGATATGACAACAGTAAGTCTAATTGAAGATTTATACAAAAACAACAAGATATTCTATGAAGAGAAATAAATTAAGATAAAGAAAGGAGTTGCAAAAGGAAGTAGAATATCACCTTTGTTATTTAATGTGTATCTACAAGATGCTCTTTACTCAAAACCGGAACTAAAGTCACTAATAAAGTAGGGCAAGCTAATAGCTTTCGCTGACGATTTGTTAGTCAACATAAAAGATACATAGTAATTCAAGAGAGTGATCGATGGTTTTAGAAAAAACCGAGAAAACTCATAACTTGCGACTTAATATTAAAAAGACAGTATTCTTAACTGATGCAAAACAGTTTGAGAATGTCGATGATATTGAAGGTATAAAGAAGATACAAGAGGCGAAATATTTGAGAATAAATGCATGCCTGAATACCAAACAACTACACAATAAAACGTGAGTAGAAATGAAGAGACAAACAGAGATCTACTAGAGACTAACCAGATCTGCCAATCAAAACCCCAAAACCCCTTAGTGAGGTTTATAAGTGCTTTGACTTGTTGGGAATTTGTTAGGGGTTGGGGTTATTAATTGGTTTTAATGTGAAATATATAGTAAATGTATTTAATTTAATCACTCAAAATGCACTTTGGATCATGTGGGAGAGGTCTGAAGTTTATCTTACTTAACCACAACTCTATCTGCTCTATTGATATGTCTGATCTTGAGTTTGGTTTAATTAATATTGACTCTGCCATTTGTTTCATTGATTGAGATACTCTTGTTTTGTCAATAAATTGCCTTATTCTTTGTTTAGCATCCTTCTCGCATCTTGTAGAGTAGTATTCATTGCGAGGCATATCGCACTCTATTATTATTGCTGCTAAAGCCCACACATCCCACTATAAGTCTCCATCTCTCCAGTCTTCTCTTTCTGGATAATAGCCTGGAGTTCCCATTACACTTCCAAGCCTTGATACTTCCACTCTTAAGGCTCTGTTGAAATCAATAATTGTTACTGTTACTGGTGCAAAGTTCAACATTATATTTTCAGGCTTGAGATCTCTGTGAACAAAGCCTTACTTATGAAGCTCTTTGATACCTTGTATAGCTTAGGTTGATATTAATGCAAGCTATCTATGATTTCTTTGATCAGTTATGAAATCTCTGAGTGTCATTTCAAAGAGTGGTAGTCTGAAAGCTACATGATCTTTGG
>ARYC01005761.1:0-17831 GCA_000711775.1 Oxytricha trifallax | reverse complement strand
ATTCTACTTGTTTAGACATTAGTGAAATGTTTACTTAGCTTCATAATCTCTTATAGAAATTATATATTTAACAGGAAGATAATGTGAGGACCTGAAATGTGGAGGGGAGTTGGCTGACGAAATAGTACATTTTGGAGAGAGATACCAAAAGATAAATTGGTAGAGGCACTCACAGCGGCTTCTTAAAGCGATTTATGCTTGACTATGGGGACTTCGCTTCGAGTTAAACCTGCGAATCAGATTCCAATTTAGACACTTAAGAATAAAGGACAGTTGGCTATAGTTTAGTAAGTACATTAAAAGAGTTTAAGTAAAGCCTTATATATTAATCTAAGGAGATATAGCATAAAATGATATTCCTTTATTCCAATTAAACTTGAGTCCCAATACTCAATTTTATAAATAGTTTTCAGTGATAAATTTGACTAATTTAAACTTTTGATATATTTCATGAAAATTATACTCTAAATATGTAGTTTGCAATACACACCATTTGATGAAATAGCATAGATTTGGATGCACTCTTTCACTGATTAAGTTCTTGAAATAGTTTGTTAAGAATTGAACATAAAAATACCCGAATATCAAATGAAGCGAAGGATTCATATTATAAGAAATGCTGAGACCAAAATTCTTTTAATTAAATAGATTATGATATATTCTTTAGTCGTATTTAGTCGTATTAAAGAGAAATTAAAAATAATCAAGATTTATTGGAGATCTTAATTATAAAAACTTTCTCAACTCAAGGTAATGTAATGTTATCTTAATTGTGTGTATTAAAATATAGGGTATTAATTTTTAATATTAAATATGGTATTTTTAATTAGATATATATTACCCTTTCTTTTCTTCATGCATCAAGACATGCAAGAGGACAGTCCACAGCCACTTACCTTTGTTTTTGTGACAAGTGGTGCGCCTTAAGCGTACAGTTAGGCCAAGCACGTTTCATCGACGGTGCCAAGATGAGCCTCAAATTTTGATATTTTTTGCATTTTTGTCTTCTTCATTGTCTTCATCGTCTTCATCTTCGTCGTCCTCTTCATTCACACAATTAAGATAACATTGATATATTCTTTATTCAAAAATCATTATTAATTGTAAAAGATACTAATGAGATAGTAATATATGGAAGCTATGGAAATCACAAGAATATAAAGCTATCATTTATGTAAAGAATGGAATATATAGACAATAAAAACCACGTTTACTTAGCTCTTGATAAAGAATCTTTTCATATAATCCCAGACTACTTCAATTTCCAAAATATCAACACCGATTAAGAGGAGGTAGAATTTAGAATACATTTTTATGGTCATAATAGCGAGCCTTATTTTCAAATTGACACTCCCCAGATAGTCTATTTTAGAATTATAAGCAGGGGAACACTTGATTTGTGATATCATATTTGACTATGATAAACTAGAATGGAAATGAATTATTTGAAAAACAAAGTTTTTCATAATTTAATTAAGAATTTTCATGATTTAAAAATAACAGTTAACAAATATACTCTTCGTTCTCAATAAGTATAAATTAATTTAGAAGAATTATTATAAATATTGTTATAAATAAAAATCACTATGAAATAAACTATTCTTACAAAAACAGCTTAATCCAAACCAGTGATAATTATAAATTCTCCAAATACAGCCCTAAATAAAACTCAAAGTCTCTCCACGACATATAACAATCAGACTAACAACAATATTTAAGACAATTTTGAAGATACTTTAAAGATAGTCAATCGTTATAAATAAGACTCAACAATTGATTATAATACAATAAAGAATTTGAAATAAAATCATCCCAATAATTGTATACAGACTTCTAAGAATTAAGAATAATAGAAATTAACAGATTTCAATAATAATTCCCCAAAAGAGCGATTTAAAAAGCGTAGAATTCAAAGTACAATAAATAGAAAAAGAAAGGTATTAATTTCGATAATTCAGGTAGCAATTACATAGAGCGGAGTTTATCAAAGTTAATAAGGCAGTTAAGTTTTCAATATTCATAATAATAATTTTGATAATTCCACAAGGCAAGGCACAGCTGTTAATGCTTCCTCTCGAAGAACTTCAATTGTTTAGATGAATTAGAATATCTAAAATAGTAGCAATAAAAATTAGTAAAATGTAGGGCATTCTAAAAATCAATATGCAGATCATAATAAATTGTTTAATAACTCCATTATGAATTCATCATTAATATTGAATTCTTAAAAATACAAAGAGAATCATAGTAATAGATATAGGCACAAAAAATACTATAACGGCATTGATTTAAGTTTAATCCAATTAAATTAGGAAAAAATTGAAATTCCAGTAAAATCAAGTGAAAATGGTGAAAATATTATTGAAATCGAAAAAATAAGAGTTTTCAATGATAATGAACAATAAAATACATAACCATATTAGTAGTAGTAACCAATGAAATTCAGCAACAATAATTATATAGACAGAAACATTAAAATGATGAATGAAATAATTACTCAAAGTAAATATAAGCTCAATTCAAAGACTTCTAGAAGAAATAGCTTGAAATCGGAAAAATTTACATAAGATTATCAAAACTATGAACGAGACTAAACCTTTTATTCTGAATTTAAAAAAGAGCATTAAATTGAAAATTTATCAAAATAAGAGACTATGATATCCGAAAACTTGACAGAAATCTAGTAAGAACGCTTAATTCAAGAAAAAATTTAAGACCTTGAAGAAAAGATATTCACGAAAGAGCTTATAAACAATTTTAGAAGAAAATGGAGAGTAAAGTAATTGATTCTCAGAAAATTGCTCAGTAAGTCAATCACTTGACATATAAAGTAAGGGTTTAAAACGGAGGGCATCTTAATTAGTAGAACTTAAGTCAGTAATATCCAACTGTGAGGGATGTAAGGAAAGTTTAAAATTTAGATTTGAGGCCTGATGGGGACAGACCAGAAGAGATCAAAATTTAATTTGAAAATTTTGCAATAAATCATAGGTTTAGACCTAGCACTACAAATGGTAAAAGAGTTTCACATTAAAATTAGAAAAATTAATTAGTTAGTTTATTTTTTATAAAATGATACATTTTGTTTATATTTAATCGCTTTTAATTTTTATAAAATCTTGACTGAAAAAAATTCAAAATAATAATTCTAAGAAGTTATTAAAATAGTATATGTTATTCCGCAACTCTATTTTTTTGAAGGATAATCAATTTTTTCTTTCTGATAGATATTTATTTTTAAAAAAATTCTATTAAAAACTTAATTACTAAAAGATTTTCTAATTCGAATTAAATCATTTTTTCAAGCAAAATCAAAGGAATAATAATTATAAACTTAAATTTTATCAATTTTTACTATATAATTTTATCTTAGTCGATTTCTTTTCTAAATGTAGAAAAGTAGAAATAGTTGTAGATGGCAGCTTCCACGATTTACTTAAGATAAAGAACTAATAACGCCTTTTAAGAACGATTCTGTTTAGAGAAGCACAAACTAAACCCCAAATAAATTATCATACCAAAAGCATCGTGTCCTAATGCAATAATTAAAAGAAATAAAGGATAAATTTGCAAAAGAAGAATCCTAAAGTATTTAATAGTAGCAATCAGTTGAGATGTACTAAGATGAAATGTTTAAGAAATCAATTAGCAAGCCGCATGAATAGTCTGTGAATACCTAATATTTGAAGAGTATGGTGATATAAAGGGCTAAAAGATTTTCAGTTGAGGAGAAATTAACGATTTAATTGGAAAAGTAGCAAGATGATAAGTTTCTCAGAATGCCTTCAACATCGAACAGGATGCGCATAATATTTAATGAATTACAAAATCCACCATAAGACTTACAAAAGCAAGGCATTAAGAAAATTAACTTAAATGACAACTACTTTGATCCATTGAGATTGAAGATACTTGTAATACCTTGGAAGGATGCGAACCCCATAGGTAAAAATGCAGATTACTTTTTCTTAAAAGGCTTTAAGTATCAAACTAATGAGGAGTATGCAAACGCCATTCTTATTAGAAAGGGCTAGAAATAAAGTTTAATCACTTACTCTGCAGGTTTAATATAGGTGTGATTCTCTTTAGATTAGGACTTTTTGAGGAATCTTACATTTAATATGAAATGATTGCTACTCAGAGTTATGGTGAGAAAAGTGTGGTTATATACAACAGAATAATGTGTTGCTTGTAAATTGGTAGATTTAATGAAGCAATATAGCTTGCATACATAGCAATGTATTCAAATATTAACTTAAAATTAATCAGAATCTGATAGTGAGATTGAAATGCTATTTTTTGTTCTATTGTTAAATATAGGACCCTCATTTTATTTATTATTGTTATTAGATTATGTCGGCAAACCGTCAGTACCGCTATGAGATCTTGTGCGTTTATTTTTTGTGATATTTGTACTAATTTTTTTCTGTTAATGCCTGTAGTTTACTGTAATGTTTCTGATTTTGATCAAAATAATTGGACTTAGCTAGCTTAGATTAAAGAATATCAAGCAAGCTGGTAGAGCCTTTCTTGAAGCTAAAAATTTCAAGATAAACAGGCAGAAAGAAATTGTTATTCTATTCAAAAGTAAGCATATCAATTTAATGTAAATAATTATATTTTATTTAGAGTCCTTGAGTAAACAGATTTAAGATAAACTATATGATTACTTAAAGAACAGCAATTTAACTTAAAATTCAATATAAACAGCTAATTTCATCAAGCGTGGAAAGACCCTTTTAAATGAATAATCTGTATGTATTCTACATTAAAAACAGAGTACTCTTTAAATTGAACAAGATAATTCTTAGCTTAAATTAAGAACTAAAAATGATAAAAGCAGATAAGAGAGAGGAAATTCTCATTAAGATTTAAATATATATTTAATCGATTTAGAAAAGAGAAGTGCTCTTGACATAACACCAGAAGATTCAAATTAAAATCAAAGTTCACAGCTATTTAATAAAAAGAGAAAGTCTCTACCTTCTCCAGATATCAAAGTTAATTTTTAATTGCTTTTAAGTCCTTGAAAACCTTAATTATAATGAAATGAATATAGAACCTGAGGTTAAAGATGTAACAAAATATCAAGCCATAAAAAACACAAAAATATTTAAAAATATGAAGATTAAAATATATCATACCTAAAGAAAGTAGATAAAATGACAATGGACGAATTGCTTAGTGAAGTAGATAAACTTGTCAAAATCAGGTTAGATCCTAATTAATGCTATTACTATATAGATGAAGAAAAATAGATTAGACTTGAGAAAATTCTTAAACTACCCAACTAATTTGAATCAGAAAATACGCTTTTAAACGAGCACGAAAAGAATGAAATGTTAAAACGAGAGTCAATTGAAAATTATTTCAATCCGAAGGGGCTTTAATATTATTTTTTATTTACTAAGCCTTAAATAGAGATACCATAATTATTTGTTGATAAACGGCAAGATGATTATCAAGCAAAGCTAAACTACTTTTTGGATAACTTTTTCAAATTAGAAGAAAGAAATACAATGACAAATTGCTAATAAAAGTAAACTGATGAATAGACTTACCAGAAAATATTGGCTTCACTCTAAAAATTAAGCTAAAACTTAGATGGAAACCAATAGTAAAGTAGAATGTTTGAAAAAGTACAGGAAAATTTATAAAAATCAGTCATTTTGGACAAAAAGTAAAAGATGTACTAAGAAGTTGAGAACTAAATGTCATAATTGCAACATATGATTAGGAAGCAACAAAAGAAAGACATTTAATAAGTATAGAATAGCAAATTGACGCTATCATAAGTGCAGCAACTTATCAGTGCCTATCATTTTCACCCAAAAAATCATGATCAAATCGATCATATTTTATCCAAGCTTTCATCTTTTAAAAACATGAGCTAACAAATGCGTCAATTAATAATATTGAAAGCTAATCTAAAGATATATCAAGCAAACGAGATCATTTATAAACAGGGAAGTAAAGGTGAATGCTATTATTTCCTTGTACGAGGCTGCATGACTTTAATTTCCAAGAAACCTGAATTTGGAAATTTTGAACTTTCCTTGAAAAATTACTATGATGGAGATTTGTTTGGAGAGCAGCCTGTATTAGCATAAAACGATTCAAGCAATACCTAAGATTAAAAAGAATAGAATGTTTCTGAAGAGTAAGCTTAAAGATTATTGATAAGAGAGTCAACATGCATAAGCAATGAGGAAAGTTTAGTCCTTGAAATCTCCAATTAAGTTAAGCTTGATTTATATACATTGGCTGAAGGCTCTAAAGAATATCTCAAAAACCTTTAATGGCTTAGGAAGCTTGATATTTTTAATTATACAGAAACTTTCTATTTACTGTAAATGGTCTTTAGTCTAGAAAAAAGAGTTTACAAATATGGAGAATACTTAACAAATATGGCGATATACCAAATGGTATGTTTATCATAACAAAAGGTTAGTGTTTATGCGTCTATGAAACTATTGGCTTAAAAAAAGGAGAAATGGGAAGCGCATTTTCAAGATACTCTAAGCAACCCAAGAACTTTCAGGCTGGAGTTGTTGAATAATAGAATATCAATCAAAATGTCAATAATTAGGGGGTCATTAAATGATTTAAGTAAAAATAGACAATCCTAAGCAATAATAACCAAACCCAAAGTTGAAAACCTTAGTAATTTTAATCCTTAGTACTCAGTCTTCAACTAACTTAAATAAAATCCAAATAAAAACTTCTAAAGTACAAGAATTTATATTTATGAGGAAGGAATGCATATGCCTGGTCATACAGCTTTTTAAGATAATGTAAGGTTTTTTATTATTTAAAAATCGCATTACTTACAATTTTATAGGTAATTTTTAGTCGATTAGTCCCTGGTGACACATTCGGGATGAGAACCTTATTACCTAATGAAGAGCTGGTCAAGCGTTTGTAAATTGATCCTGAAGATTATAAGAAAGGATAAATTATGAACATTTTTAGTAGGAGATCAATAATTAGAAAGCTTTTGAATAATTTCCATAAAGGTGAGGGCCCAGAATTTAATCAAACAACCTTAGGATTGTTTAGGAAGATTGTCAAAATTAGAAAACTAGCTCATTATCGATTGTAAGTAAAAACAGTGAATTAAATTGTATTATAGTTTTCTGATTCAAATGAAGTGGAGGTTTTAGTTTTCTAGCCTCATATATTAAATTATATACCTGAAAATTAGAAGGAGGCTTTGTTTAATGATATTGCAAAAAATATTGATCCTGATAGTCCTACTTCCCTTACTGAGATTTTAATTTTTTTTTCTCTATAAGACTTAAATATCATAGAATTAATATGATAAAATATAAAAGATTCTCAAATAGAAATAACAAGCTAAAAAATGGGACATTCAAAAATAAGAAATGGTTTTAAAAATATGAAAAAGCTAGTTTATGGAAAGACACAAAGGTGTTTATAAACGATGACATTTATCAAAATGATTATTTTATGTAATATTATAGACTTTTTAATTCTTTGAAATTACTCTATCATAAGATAAATTGCGGCTTAGTATGAGAATGGGAATATGAGTAAATTAGATGTTGTTGTTTTTTAAACATTGTGATAGAATTTATTCGCATTTGGTCAGATTAAATGTGTGTTTAAACTGCACTTTCCCTCATTTTATAATTAATTAAATTAACTAACTCACTTCAGTTTACCTAAACTACCCCATCTACACAAACATGTTGCTACTAGAGAGACAAACCACCCACGCCATCGCTTTCTCAGTTGAATTGAAGCCAGCCCACTCCAATCAATCCTCAGGCTCACCAACCATCAAGAAGAGACTTGAAGAGGAGGCCTACAAGGCTGCCATATTTAAATAAATTTACCTGTTTATAAAGTTATAATAATGATTAGGGTTATTCTAATTTAACTTTGAGAAGGAAAGTATGATCAATATTGCATATTAAAAATGAAAAAAGGAAATATATGTCATAATTTTAAAATATTAAGAACTATTAGACAGTGAAAAAATTGAAAAATATTTTTTATAATTATATAAATAGCCTACGGACCATCCATCACACTTGAGCAAATCACTGAGAAGTTGAAGAAAGCCGAGGAAAAGAGAAGAATCAATCTCGCCAACTTCTCTGACAGCAAGATCCACAGAGAGAGACGCAGACATGCTGCCCTTGACCAGAGAAAGTCAGTTGAGAGAGTACAAGCAGACCAACTCAAGGAAGCTGTTCAGACCAACTTGATGAAAGCCGCTGAGAAGAGATCTATCGAGAAAGAACGTAGAATGCAAAAAATCAGACGCCACATCACCAAGGTCCAAGAAGTTTGCCAAGAACAAGCTGTGAGAAGAAAGGCCTCATGCGAGCACCTCCGCAAGGAAATCTTCAGCAAACTTGATTCAGCTTCACTCAAGAGAGAACTTCAACTCGAGGCTAAGAAGAACATCGCCATCAGATCAGCTGAAAAGAAGATGCAAGTTGTTCATGACGGCAATCAAGCAGCTTTTGCTCACCCCACCTCTGAAGCTCACCCAGGCAAGCCAGACCTCCAATAAAGCTACTCCATCTACCTAATTAAGTATGAGTGAGATCATCCAAGTAAATGTTTGCTGCTCATCTCATGTATGATTATTAACTTTCTGAGCAAGGGAATCTCAGTGCTACTCCAAGATGCAATCTCGATAGTTGAGAACCGCCATCAATCTTGAGTTAGTAGCACAGAGATATTCTTGGCAACTCTATCTATATGTTTGACAAGTATATTATACTTCACCTTATTGTTTAATTTTAAACTTAACCCTTAAAACCAAATATTCTTCTATGTGTCTTTTCAGCAAATTTATCGTCCAGAAATGAATTTAATTTTTGCTTTTAAAAGGAGATTTTCAGATTCCATTAATTAAAGATAATTCATTTCGTACTTTAATTAAAGTTAGTTGATTAGATTCTCTTCTTATTATTCGAGAAAACTGATTATTTATCAAATTATCATCATTCTCCTATCCTATTAATTTTATCTCATAATTGTTAATAAAATTATAAGAGTTACAATTAAAATTAAAAATCAAAAATAATAAGGGGACTTTGATATCTCAACTTTTGTTACACGGAAATCCTTAGACCTCTAATTTCTATTTTTTCTCCTCAAACTTGTATAAAATTTTATATTTGGATCTTATATCTCGAGTTAACTGAAATTCTATGTTTTTTGTGATAAATCTGATAAACCATTAATGTTTATAAAATTCTATTGCCTAATGGCAGATTTATCTTAAGGAGTAGTAGTGTTATAAGTTTAATTTTAGTAATGCTTGAGACTACTACCTATACCACTCTCGTTTTTAGTGAGTGAATATTTCTCATTAAATATATTTCTTGTTGTTTAAGAAATCTCAGGCATCTTCCACACTTTACTGGGATCCTTATTTTTTATCAAAAACATGTTTATCCACTCATATTTTTAGAGCTTTTTCCTTTGTCTTTGAGTCAATGACTGCGTTCGATTGTTTTATAGTATAAAACTAAAAACAATTCCTAATTTAACTTCAAACTTTAAAGATTAAATAAAAGTTTTATTTGTTAAAAATATTTTGAAAGTATATTCAAGATCAGTTTGGAATTGAAATTAACTTAATCTTACTTAGTTTAGTCATTATTTTAGAATTAATTATTTAATCTATGTTGGCTGCTATCTTTGTGCTATAAACTTACAGCCCTCTTGGTATAATTTGTTTTATTCATATCTATTTATTGACTAGCTTCAGATTTGAATTCCCTTATATCGAAAATTTTGGGAAGTATTTTATCATAGTATGCTCCAATTATCAATTGATTGCTTAAACAATTTAAATTATGGAATCACCACATAAAATATTTTTAATAAAAATATAAAAATGCTTGAAGTTTGGATGAATTTCTAATTTTACTCATATATTTCTTCTTAAACTCAATGGCTTAACTATCATTTAATTACTTTAATTGCTTTGTTCTAATTAATATATTGATAATTTCTAGCTTAAGAAACTTTTATTATTTTATTTTTATGTTTGGAATGCTAAAATATGATTTTTTATTTTCTGCTATATCTGTTTTTATAATTGTTTCTATATTTGTTACTGTTCATCCACCTTTTCAAGCTCAATAAATTATTCATATTAGTTTATACTCAAAAATATGATGCTTAATTATATATAATTAAAGTTTACTATCTGAAGATTCACATTTTTGTGCCAATTTCTTTAAATTAATAGGTTGATAATGAATTTAATTGACTGTTCTTTAACTATCAAAATATATCTATTAATTTGGTCGTACTTAAATTTCTTCAATAGCTCTACTCTTACTAACAGATTACTGTCTCTAAGCTTTTTATCTGAGCAAATTAGAGTAGTTTTATTTTATAGGTTTGGTTTAAATAAAGGAATTTTTTGTTATTATTAATTTTACTAATTTTGAAAAGATTCTCTCATCGATTAGCCTAAATCCTATTATTAAAATCTGTTTGTACTAGTCTATTTATTATTATCTGAATTTGTTCTAAAATTATCAATTGATCCGCTTGACATATTTACAACCTTTAGTTACTGATGTTTTTAACCAGATAAATTCTAATAATTTACATAGTTATTATCATAGGGTGATTACATACCATTTATATAACTTTTCGAATTATCCCTTCTTATAATCCTTCAAGATTTCTTTCACTATTTTATAGATTTTACATATAAAACGTGGTTTATTACCCTGAATTTGCCATTACCAAATTACTACTTTTTTTGATTTTATTAATTGAGAACTGTCAAGTAATTCTTTTGGATTAAGCTATTCCTAGATAGAAGTGGGTGCAATAATTATTGCTTCAATGGTAAGAGAGAGTTTCTAGATTTTTGATTCTCTAATCAGGAAGGGCTTTGAGTTATTGATATTATAGGATTGGGAGTGATTGAAATAATAGGTTGTGGAGTCTGAGGTTAGATAGACATTAATTATTTATAATATTTTGTAAAATGATTCTAATAAATACTTTATCATTTTGTAAAAATTGTAAGATATTAACCTAATATTTTACAAGAAATTATAAATAAAAAGCGCTTGATATATTAAAATATAATGGAATTTTTATAGCATATTTTTATTCATAGTTGCTTATTATACTCATTTTCTTTTAAACTTAATTGAAGTATATTTTATGTATTTTATTAAATAGTAATTATAATAATATCAAATTAAAGAAACAATACTTTAATTTAAGTTTAGTTTCCTGATCTCAACATTTTCATTCTATTTGAATCTCTCGCATTTATTTATTAGTAAATCTCTCAACTGATCTTTTACTGTTAATTTTGCTTTACCATCAAAGTGCTGCTTTATCAATAATTTATCATTCAGTCTTTCATATAAATAAAAATATAATAATAATTTTAATTAACTTATAAATACTAAAGCAATTCAAAAATTAATAGTATTCATACTGTATGTCATTCTTAGCATTGAATTTTAATTATTAAAATTCTATAAAATTAATTATTTGATATCAACCGAAATAATTAAAATTTGAATATAAATTTATGCATCTTTATCTGTTTTATCAAGAGCTTGAACAATTTCCTATTAAATCTTATTCTCAATAAAATCAGGGTTTTATTTGCCAGTAAATTTCAGGTTTACATTCAACTTTCGCATTAGTGTTGAGTAGGACCTATCTTACTATTGACTATATTTCTTTATTGCTCTTTCACTCCTACTCATTTAAGTTTTCTGCTTTTCTATCTAAAATTTATTTTTATAGCAATATATAAATTCTATTATATATGACTTGGAAGGAAATTTAATGATATCATGGAAAAATTATACATATAAAACCTATATAAGTTTAATTTCTAAGTTGGGTAATATTTGATTTTGTCTCGTTAAACAATTATGATTAGTAAATGTTCTAATTTGATAATGTAGAAAATTAATTCAGTTTATCCATTTATGACCTATTTGTGAGATTTCTTTAAATTTAAGTATGTTAATGATTTGGTGAATTATTATCCAATGATAACTTTTCAATTGAGTTAGTATTTTAGTTTTTTATTTGAAGTTTTGAATCTATCTAATTTTGACTATAATAGTGATCATTCTACAAACTTAGATTAAACTTTAAATAATCAATGATTATTGAAAGCATATAAGCATAATATGGAATATTATAACTTAGATTTCTCTTGGCGAAAAAGCTTTAGTGATGCTCTTTATTTGTTTAATTATTATTCTAAAATAACCTCTCAAATATATTGGTTCGATTTTAATATACACTCAAGCAACTTTTATCCTACGAATCTTTGTGAATCTTTGTGCTTTTCTTCTTATCAATTTCATCTAATGAAAATTTCCTTGGCTAAATGTCCTGTCTGGAGGTTTTAAAGGGAGATAGACTTTCAGCTGTCACTTTATATTTAGTCTCGTAAAAACGCATGAATTTCTTGTCATGGTAGATGGTCTACAATATTGATTGATCGTATTGAGAAGAGTGCATCAGTAGTGACGATTAATCTTTGATTTTCAATAAAATATTAGATTTAAGAATAATGAAAATTGAAATAAAGAGTTTCTAGATTTTATCTATTTAAGGGAGATTCGTCATTGTATTGTTCAAGTTTACAACTTTTTACTAATACAATAAAGATTATGAATTAATGATAATTCTATTTTAAGTTTGTATTGATTAATTTTATATTAGCATTTTAAAAGTTAATCTCAGAAATAGTTAAGTTCTAATATGGCGAAGAATTATTTTTTATGTTCTATTTTTACTTTACTTAATTTATGCTATTTTCTATCAAGACAACTTTATTATCATATTGATAAGCTGAAATATCGTTCTATGTATCCTTTTATTTACAATTTTCCTTGTATTACCGGGATCCACTATTAAACACCTTTATCGACAACACGTTGCTTTTTCACTTGCTCTAGTCCCTCGTTAGCATCCATATTTTGAGTAGTCCATCCCAAAATATTTCATAGTGTCTTCACTAAGTTGCTAGGCATATTGAATTTTCTGAATTTGACTGTTATTTCTTCGTGTGCGCTTCTTTAAGAGATTGAGCTTTTACTCTTCTCTATGAAAATTTTCCAATATTACTTTCATATTTGGCTGTTTATTCTAAGACTACGCCTAGTATTCTTCAGTTAATGCATCTATGTGTTAGTCAAATCCCTCGTTGTCTCTTGAGTGCATTTTAAGCTTTAATAGAAAGCTAGAATAATATTACTGCTTCTGTGATTATTAAGGCTATATTTTTACCGCGGGCTAAAAACAAGATTTTTAAGTGGTTTCATTTAAAATCTGTTATTTTTGTATGTTTAAGCTTTTTTAACTTATTCTTGATTAATTAAGGGATTCCAAGGTTTTTTAATATTTTTTAGAATCTTTAGTAGAATAAAAAAACATAATAAATTCAAAATTAATAATTAACTATAATTAAAATTATAAAACAACGAGATATTTTCAAATTAAAAGAATTTAATTTGGATATGAAGTCTTTTTAAATTGTTTTATAATTATTATTGATAATTTGCTTTGGATATTATTATAGAATAATTTTATTAATTTAGTTACTTGATTAAGTCATAGTTTAATTGGCTTTATTAACATTTCTATGCATTATTTAAGAATCTATATTTTTTATACTCAGTGATTTATATATTAAAATATTCAATAGATAGTGAAAATAAGTTAAAATAATTGATGTCTGATGGATATATTAGATGGCTGTATATAACTAGTTTTATTTAATACGTTTATTTCATTGCAATCTGGCACGATGTTAATTTTAATATTGATAAATTGTTATTTTATTATAGATTTTAATCTTTGACAGGTATATTTTACTTATAAAAATTAATCAATAAATATATGTGGGTAATATTTCATAACTTATTAGAATAGCATAAAATATATATAATATTAATGATTATATTTCTTGAGGTTGAGTTAGATAAATTTTAATTATTTCTTCATTAATTTTAATATGGATTGTAACCCTCACCTAGAGTCTCTAATAATTACTTCTACTATTTGTAAAATATTATTTGAAATCATATAACTTTATTATCATATTTCATTTTTATTTATAATAAGTATAATAAATTAATAATATAATATTTAACCCATCCAGTTTTCTATTTCATATATTAACTAGTTGTCATTGTTTGATGTTTACTATCAACAATTATATTTGAAGCATTTTATAGATTTTTATCCATTGTTTGACTTTCAAGTAATTTATTTAATAAAAATGCTGCTATAATTAATTCTATATAAATCATTTTCTCTTTGAAATCTTCTTTAATTTTTTAAAAAATAATGTGGGGGAATTAGTTTAAAATTGATATTAAATAAAATGATATTACATGAAACATAGTATTTTTTACTTTTTTTGAGCATATAAACACGGGAAATACTCCATTTATCACAAAAAATCATTAAGTGACAATAAATTCGAGGACTCTTCGCAGATGATGTGGCTTTTCTTAAAATAGTTAGACTTGAAAGCCATGAAGTTTTCTAATAGAAAAGTCATAGATGATAAACACTTGAGTAGGTATCCTTTGTCATAGGGAGAAATTATTAAATTTGGGAGAGTTGCCTACAAGATATTCAAAATATACAAACCAATCAATATATAACATTATTATATTTTAAATAATTTTACATTAAAAAACTTCATTTACAATAACTTTTATGATTATATATTGATCATTTATGAATTTTAAACCAAACAAAAACCATATTATAACTAATAAGCAAAGTAGTATTGTAGGAGGTGTTTTATATGTGACTTAAACCGAGGGTGAAGCATATCATACTAAAAATTGTGAAAATTGGGATGACATAGATTAGCACACTAAGATTACTGATTTGAGGCCAACAGGTTTAAGAATGAGTGATAGTAACGGCAAAGATCTCAAAGATAAAGGACTCGATACAAAAAGACCGTAAACTGCACAAGTATGATTTGTATTATAAAGTTATCAAAACTCAGTTATATATGGTCTTTTAGTTCAAATTATTTAAAGTGTGTAGGATCTGTCTATGTGAAGATGAATTAGAAAACAAAAATCATCTGATTTCTGCTTGTAAATGTTCAGGCACGATGAGTTAAATTCATGCAAAATGCATTAATGAATGGCTCAACAGCAAACGAGAGACTAGAGTATCTGCAACCACTCATAGTTACTTGTAGACTACCATTGAATGCGAACTTTGTCAGTAAAAATTTCCTGATTAAGTTCTGGCAACAAATGGGAAGTTTTATAAGATATTCGATTTTGATGAGCCTGAAAATGAAGATAACCCATATATAGTGTTCTAAAGTATGTACCAAAGCAAGAAAGTTAAGACTTTTCATGTTGTCTTTACTTCTAAGAGGATAATCACAAAAGTGGTAAGAATTAACAAGTCTTTTTATCTTTATTATACTTTTCATAGGGCAGAGCTTATGAAACAGATATGAGAGTTCCTGATATTTCAGTTTCAAGATTGCATGCTTAAATAATCCTAAAAAACGATCAATTTTATCTTGAAGACCTTGAATCCAAATTTGGAACTCTGTTGCTCATGCATAAACCTTTTATCTTTGATTAATAAGTAAAAATCCTAAAATTTCAACTGGGGAGAACTATCTTTAAGATAGAAAACCAAAAAATCCGAAGTTAAGATGAAGAAAAAATGGATGCTTTAGTAATTTATTTAAATGTTGCGGTAAAAAGAATAAAAATATGAAGAATAAAATCTTAAAGTAAAATATTATTCAGAGTTTACTGACTTTTACTTAGTGAGGATGCATTGAAAGAGGAAATTAATTATATTAATCATAATTTAAGTCTCTTTTTAAATTCATGAATTTTCGAATGACTCAAAGGGTTTAATCCCAAGAGAAGTGACGAAACTGATAGAAAACGAAGACTTTGAATAAAGTATCATTGAAAAAAACAGAGCGTAGAATAAATTAGAGATGAATATTCTTTGGGTGGAATACCTTTGAAAACCCTTATGTATTAACTGCAAGATAAATTATAAATAAAATAATTTCCATTATAAGATCATGGAAATGTGATAAAGTTATTTGAAAAATAGCTTAATTAAAGTATAAGTTTAACTATTAGCAACTTCAAATGAATATGATACAGTGAGAAATTCTGATTCTCAGACAAATTTCATAAATTAACTCTCGATAAGTAAGAAAAAATAAATTATTTATGAATTTTGATTTAGCTCATCAAGTGTCTGCAGATAATTAAATAAGATAAAACTACGAGCATCGTAGAGCAACAGGAGCTTAAATCGAAGAATCGAAATCTGCTTAAAATCGATTAAAATATTTAATTATTTTAATATAATTATGATAAAATGAATATTTATAATAATTTTTTAAAATCGAGAAGGAAACAATCATCTAAACATAAATGAGAATAGAAATCCATCAAATATTCACTTCTAAAATGTAAACACTTAAAGTGCAAATGGTGCATGTGGGTAGAGTAGTTTTATGAGTTAACCTCAAATGCTGACTTCTCATGCCTTGCAGGAAGAATAATAATATATTTATTTAAATATATATATATATATATGTGATTATTATTAATATTATTTTTCAAAGATGACAACGATGATCCATAGGTAGAAGAAATAATAAACAGCATACTTTATGATATTGATAAAATACAATTGAATCGGGGAAATGTAAAAATTAAAATTCAAAATTTAATAAATATATAATTACTGCTAATTTACTATGCGTTTTGTCTTATATGCGAAAAGTGGTCAAATTACTACTTATTTTTACGAAATAGTCACTTTTATTAGGTTTTTATGTCAATATCACCATGCATCATCAGGAACATCTCTAAATTGTCCAAATTATGGATTTTCTGTGAAATTGACCAGAGTACATGATTTCAACCCAAGTGACCAGAGTAGTGGTCAAAATTTCTGTTTTGGTATTTTTGTCTCTCCTATTTGAGCAGAGTGGTCAAAAAAGTGGCCAAAGTGCATGATTTTTACCCAAGTGACCAGAAGAGGGGTCAAAGCTGAGATTTGTTCAAAAAGTGACCAGAGTGCATGGTTTAAACCAAAATGACCAGAGTAGTGGTCAAAATCTCAAAAAATCGCAGTTTTTAGTCTGAATTTGGTATTATGAGTCATTTTTCGAAAATATGCGGTGACCAAGCCAAATTTAGAGCAGAGTGGTCAAAAATCTTGAAAATCGTTGTTGCTGGTCAAATTTGTTTAAATTTATGTGGTCATTATGCTTAATGCTGCAGCTGTACCTGCAAATCTCAGCTGGTCAAAAAAATCGAGCGGAAGTTGCGAATTTGCTAGTTTTTTGCTGAATTTCTATCAAATTGGGTAGCATGATGCTCAGAGCATCTCCTCTCTCACTAACTCATTTAATTCTTGAAATATCTGATTTTTAACCAATTTTTGTTCAATTATAGCCTTTGTTGTTCAACTCCTCTGGTGTTCAACTTGAGTGTATAGTATTTTGGTATATAGTGTTAGATTGTACAGAATTTGATGCCACTCTTTAAGAATTCACTCTTGTATGAGCAGACTTATGCAAACTGCGATTTCGAGTAATACACATGCATTTATAGATTAATATTAAGTATAGTATTAATGTTAGCAGTAAGAGCAGCAGCAATAGTATAAGCAGTAAAAATGACAATACATTAGGTATAACCCCTTATAGAAATTTCAGTGTATGATGCAATTCTTGTTTTTGAGTAGAATCTCATACAAACCATAACTCAGAGTATGTATCCATTTCTAGATACTGAATGCCCAGAGTC
>ARYC01005760.1:0-29766 GCA_000711775.1 Oxytricha trifallax | reverse complement strand
CCCCTGAAGTTGTTTGATTGAGTTGTTTTATTGATGAAAGTAGACTATTAACGCATGCTTTATTAGTGTTTTAATAGGGTTTATGTAGGGGTTTAGGGTTATAATGTAATATAAATTAGTGTGAAATGCAAGCGTTTTATTTTTATTATTCACTCAAACAGTACTTTAGCATCATAAGGCAGCTTTCTAAACTTTATCTCTCCTATCAAACTTACAATTTAGTCTATTGTATGGTCAGCTCTGTGATTAGGCTTAATAATTATCTACTCAGCCATATCTTTCATTCTACCTTTTATCTTATTCTAGTCTAGATATTGCTGTATTCTCTGTTTTGAATCTTTCTCTCTTTTGCAGCTATAGTAATCATTTCATTCCATATCGCATTCACAAATAATTGCTGCTAGAGCCCATATATCCCACTTAAAATCACCATCTCTCCAGTCCTCTCTTTCTGGAAAGTATCCAGGAGTACCATACACGTTGCCAAGTCCTGAAGCTTCAACTCTCTATGATCTATTGAAATCTATTATTACTACTCTGAGAGGTGAAAAGTCAAGCATTATATTCTCAGGCTTCAAATCTCTATGAACATATCCAAGAGTGTGCAGCTCCTCAATGCCTTTGCAAACATTTGTAAGAATAAGAGTTAACTACTTTGGTGTCCTTTAATCTTTAATGTAGTCTCTTAATGTCATTTAATATAGAGGAAGACGAAAAGCTACATGATCTTGAGCAAGCAGAATAGCATCGAGCTTTATTATAAATCTGCACTATCTATCTCTTGACTTTGTAAATGCTTGGTTTTCATTTACGAATTCCATTTGATACTTGTCATCGCATTTGAAGTAGTTGAACGGATATATCTTGTATGCGAACTACTTATCTGTTATGACTTTCTTCTTCTAGTTTATCCTCAAGGATAAGATAACTTTCTTTACACTCTTTAAGGTCAATTATATTCAATATTGGAAGTTTAAGTGCATGCATCATAAGAGTGATTTTTACTATCTCTGAGGCTGGGAGGTTTCTTACTGCTTTAATAAGTTTATTTCTTTCTTTACTCTTTTTTCCAAAGTTTCTAAAGGGTCTCTTGGCTTTCTTTTTTAAAGGAAGACCTCACCAGTCTCTGGATCTATTACTTCAAACTTCTTGCCATGATGGTATTATAGATGAACTTTTAGATCTCTTGAATGATTGTATTATTTATTGCAGTAAGGGCAGAAATATTTTCCATCTATCTTATCATGCTTAAGATAGAGCTTGGGCTTGTTAGAATGCTGCTCTAAGATATGACGCTTAAGAGCAGATTTATAAGTGAAGTTCTTCTCACACTCCTCACATAAATGTAATGCTTTTATTTCTTTTTTCTCTTCCTCCTATTCAACCATTTTCATTGGAACTTCGCATTAAATTTCTTAGCTCTGCATTTCTATTTAACATCTGAATTTCTATTCAAAGTCTGATACCTAAAGTTAAAAAATTTCAGGTTCGTGCTAGGTAGAGGCATCGCAAGTCTCAATTTTCTTTTGATTCATGAAAGAAAGTTTTTGATGGCTAATGCCAAGCAATGCCGCTTTTCTAAGTAAGTTACCGCTCATTTTATAAATACTATTAACAATTATACAAGCTATTTAAATTCAACCTTTATACAAGAGTAAGAGCATATTCTCAAAGGTTTAGAGAGGTTTAATGAGAACAGAGTACGAGACATTAGTTTTATATTTCTTAGATTTAGTGATAATTTATAAACTAATTCATCCATTTTATTCATTAAAATGCACCTAAATGTGTTTTGTGAAGTTAGGTGGTGCTCCTAAAGCTGATCTTGTAAATTTAGGAGTGGAGATTTTAAAATTTAATTTTTTTAATGTACCTCCTAATACGGTTTTGAACTTTAATATAACCACCTAATTAAGTTTTAAATAAATTAGGAGCACCACCTAATTAAATTAATTATTATTAGGAGCAATTTAAGGAGAAAGTTTGATAAAAATGGAAGTCAAACTTTGAAACTTGGAGAAAATTCTTCCATCTTTCTTTTACTATCTTATTCAGGTTGACCTTCAGTTGGATCTCTCTATTTAGTAGTAAAATTTTAGTAAGTTTAGAATGGATATCCATAATTTTAAATTTCATAAACATTTAGAGAAAGTGGAAGCAAGATGGAGTCTATGAATGATGCAATGAAGAGAATACAATCTCAAGAATTTATAGGAAAATTTCGAAGCAAGGAGGACCTCTATAGATATTTGGTATAGCAAGGTAAGCTTTTATCAAATACTAATATATTAACCATAGTTGGATTGTTCTTGCCAACTCAGGAAGGAACAAAAATATCATTCTTAAAAGCCTTACTAAGTGAAGAGAAAAAAGCTTTTAAGACCAATGAAAAAAAGATGATTGAGATACCTAACTACCCTGAAATCTCAGTGACAAATCTCTATGATGATGCGATGAGTGATCCAGATGTTGCTCTGTACCTGCCATCAAAGTTACAACTCTCAAATAAGTTACCAGAGAGAAACTTATTCTTTGGAGTTCTTGGAACTCTTAAGAACTGAAGTAATTTAAGAAGCTCATAAGAAACGCTACAGCATCTCTCCTGAAGAGAAAGAGAAGCAGGGAATCAAAATCAGTGACTCATAGCTGTAGGAACTGCAGAAGCATCCATTCATCTCAAGTAAGCATAGACTTCTAACTTTATAGAAAACCTGGTACTGCTATATACTTGGTGAAAGAGCGCAGCAAATTAAACAGAGAGAGAGAAAGTCTCAAGTAAAACATGAATTGAGTAAGAAGACTCTTCAAAGATTTATAAAAGCCAGACGAGATGAACATAGATGCAGGGGCTGGCACTAAGAGAAGAAACATGGGCCCAAGCAAGCATTAAGAGGAAGAAAAGAAAGAGAAGCAAAATCCCTTTACGGGCAAATTTAATATGTGAACTTATTCATTCGTTTAAATCTAAAACTTATTTATAAACACAAAATCTCCCTTCTCTTGCGCATACTTTTGCTTTATCATCGCTGACTCTTTTAGCAGCACTCTTAATAAAATCTACTGTATCTATCTTCAGATCGTGTATCAGATGATAGAGCAGAAGTTTCTTGTAGTGGCCTTTTAATAGGCCCCAATATAGTTCAATTCCATTGAATTGAGGGCTATAAGGAACATTAAATACAGGTGTTATGTTTAGCCTTTCATATTCTCTCCTTGAGTCTTTAGTTTTATGAACTGATAAGTTATCAACAAACAGGATAATTTCTTATTCAGCATACTTATCTCTTAGCTATTGCAAAAATTTAATATATTATTCAGTCTAAATAGAGCGAGGGTGGATAACATAAGTCTCAAGCCCACTATCTTCACTGATTCCACTAAGGATTGCATGAGTTTATACCTTAACCTTTTGATCATAAACTTCTATGTTGCTGTACCTCTTATACCATGACCTCGATATGAAGGTATTAAACGTGAATACTGCCTCATCAGTATGTATGAACTTTATATTATGCTCTTAAGCCCTCTGCATTTAATCGAATATATAATTTAAATTAGTCTTATAAAATGGAAGATTAAAGTCGATCACTCTCTTAATGCGATTGACTGTCTTGTAAGATATACCATTCTTTTTATAGATATTAGCTATGGATTATGCAGAGATGTGTAGCTCAGGAAATTGGCGATGAAACATCTCAGCCCTCTAGGCCAGAGAGAAATGAGCCCAGTATTTTAGAGTCTTATCATTAATAAGATAATCGATATGATGCTACTAGAATTTTAAAGGTCTTTTAGGCTTAGAATTAAGATGCTATCTCTTTAAATTCAATGCTAATAGACAGTGTGATCTGACAGTAGCAGGAGATTTATGGAGCAGTCTTGCAATAGATGTGTAATTTAGAATAGGTCTGAGTTGATCACTATAATCATTGCATCCATAACGCAACTTAAACTATAAATCTATATATTCACTGTCATAAACTGATCCCAAACCTCGCATATTCTTACTTAAATTACTGATATTTAAACCATTAACCCCTATATAAACCTTATTAAAATCCTAATAAAGCATGCGTTAATAGTCTACTTTCATCAATCAAAAACTCAATCAAACAACTTCAGGGGTTTTGGGGTTTTGAATGTGAGGGCATATTTAATGAATATAGATGCATTTAAATAAAGTGAAGTTATCTCGCTCCTGGGATTCGATAAAATAGTACCGCAAATAGTAAAGTCCAGCTAAAGGCCAGGATCGTTCAAAATGGCCTACTTTAACTGCCAATAATTTGATATATTAGTAATTTAAATATACCTAATTTCCCAATTTTGAATGTATTCTTACAGTTAGGCTATCATAAATATTTAAAATCTTATTTAAATGTTAAAGTATTTTACAAATATTACCTTAATTGAATATTAAAATTGATTGTACTTAAATGACAAATTGGTTTTGCTAGGAAAAAAAAGTTAATTCACCGAATTTTAATTTATAAAAATATTATTTTGTTAAAATTTCTAAATTATTTTTAATTTTGAAAAAAATTACATAATATGCAGCAATTTCTTAAAAGAAATTATTTATTTAATACATTTTCTTTAAGAAATTAATTACTAAACTATCAATTAAACGAATTTTGGATTAAAATGTACCAATGGTATCTCAAGATAGAGAAATGTTCCATATAATAACAATATTGAATTCATTTATTTAAATATTTTTATCTATGAAATATTGGCAATTGCTTATATTTTAGTTTTGAAATATGATTTATAATGTATCCAGTTTATATTTTCAATAAACTAATTAACAATTCGTAGAAATTCATATTTATCTTTGCAATATAAATATTGCAAAGATTGCAAGAGTCCCTGAGTATTAAGGGGCTTACAGAAGACATAATAAAATTCATATTATTGGATGTTCGTTTTCATATAATGAAATGGTTTTCTTGCAATATATAATCTAAATTTTAATTAATTATATTTGGAGTTATAAAAAGGTTATATAAATATCAAAATTCATTATTTAATTATTTAATGATTAATATCAAATAAATTTAACATATCAATGTTTAATACTAAAATTAAACCATCAATCTTATTCGTGACGTAGACGTATCTGAGTGAGTTGACGTGGCAGTCATGAAGTAGAAGCTCCGAAAAAACCATTCTCGCTATTTCATAGTCTCCTCCTAAAATAAAAATGATGCCAGCATAATCTGAACAACAGACTTCATAGAATTCGACTATAATAACATGGAGTGGAGAAAAACGCTTACCGGTCCGACCACTACTGGCAAACATTATCCATGTCCTTTCGCTGTGGTAGCTTCAGCTCCCAAACCCGGTGTGGGAGAAAAATCCTTATCGTTGGCTTCAATGGTTTTCGTCTTCTCACTTTGAAGGCAGAGCGTACTCATCTATTCATGGAATCCTTGTGTCAAAGCTCACTCGAGGAGTGTAGTAGCTGACAGATTGAACCCCGCTGACTGGTCCCTAATACGTTGAGCCCAGCAACCCCTTACCTGCTCTCGTAGGCCTTAGTATAATAGAAAGATCTATTAGAAAGTCCTGGGTGAGATTGGTACATCACCTTGCAATTGACTTTCTGATTTTAATAATAAATTCAATATTTAAATGTCTTAAAATTAAAAACATATACTTTAATCATTTCTTGAATATAAAAATAAACTCAATTTATAAATCTACTTATCAAGTACTTCAAAGTATCTAGAGTTTTCAAACATCATTTACAATTAAAACATAAAATCATTTTGAAGAGAATTTCTTGATGTTTAAAACTGCCACATATATAATAAATTATTAAATTTTTTATTAAAATTTATTTATTTATTGATGATATATAGTTCTATTTAGTTACAGAAAAAAAATGTAATATAGGTTTATCCTGATTTGTAATTTTATTATGAAAGTAAGTCAATATAATTAGCCATAATAAACTGCCCTTTATAAACCAATTTGATGGTTGATTTAAAATAGTATAATTTATCTTATATCTTTCGTTATAATTTTAACTGCTTTACTAATCCTAAAAAGAAAGTTAAATAATATAAAATATTAGAGACTTGCTTATAAAGTTATTGAATAATAGCTAAAAATTACTATAAAAATACTCACAAAAGTAGAAAAAATAAATAAGTTACTAATATTACTTTTAAAAGTACCTTAAAAAATTTCAATTATTATTATATTTTGCTTAGCTTATTCATTTATTTTTTTTAAAAAAAGTCAAACTAAAACTTTAAAATTCACTTATATCAATATCATTACTTCATTTATATAAAAACATATAATTTTTTTTTGTTTAAATAAGAATTTTTTTTCCATTTTATATTAATTTATCTTAAAATAAAAATCTCTAAATTCTATTATTAATTTGTTAAATTATTTATTTAATAATCCACTGATGTAGTAATTTATGCATTACTTGCAATTGGATTTCAAAATTAGAGTAGAGATCGAAATTAAAACATACCTTTTTTTCTATTTGATTTAAAAAAATGGCCTTTTTTATAAATATTTAATAAAGTGTAGTTTTCACTACAATTTACAATTTTTTAATTAATTTTTCAAATCACTTAATAATATAAAAAAAATAATTTATTTTTATCATAATTTAGATTTAAATTTGTAGATTTTAAGGTGTCAATAATTATAGGGTAAACATAAAAACTTATTTAAAATACAAAAAGTAAAATTTCAGGAAAATAAAAAATTTATAAAATAAATCTTTCATTACTTTTTTTTCTTGGGTGAGCAACATTTTTGTAATATAAATTTAATTTTGTAAATTTCTTTTATTTCCCAATAAATCGTAAAAAATCAAGAATAAATCGAGTTTTTTATAGTATTTCTATTCATTTTTAGGTTTTAATGTGATTTCCAAATAATTACCGAAGTCTTAGTTACTGATTCGATATTAAAATGATTTTAAATTTAACATTTAATATTAGAATATGATTGTGGGCTTTATATATATTTTGTTTTGATTTAATTATTTGTCTATATATTTAATGTAATATTACTATGTCATCATCAAAACCTGATTTTAACTACTATTTTAAATTTATAAATTGTTTCATTTACTATTTTTTGTAAATTATAAAATACTTTTTATAGTAATATCTGCTTAATACAAAGCCACCTCCTAGTACATCGACATGATTGTTAAAGTGCAAGTAATTTGCTTGATTAATAATAATGAACTAAATATTATAAAAAGATATTATGAATATTGCTTGGATGCACAGACTATGTGGCAGCATCTCACCTTCTAAGTTAAAGAAAGCAACGAATTCGCTTTGAATTTCTTAAATATAATAAAATTAATGCACATTTTATTCATTTAACTTATAATTAATGAAAAAGAGTATTAACTAATGCTTTTAAATAATAATCAAAATAAATAACATGATTTTATAAAATTTAATTTAGAATAAGAAAAACTTAATTGATTTTTCAGAAAATCCAAAGAGAATATTTATTATTATTTTTTATACTAAGTGCTGAATTAGTTATATTATAAGATTAAAATTAATATAAATTATAAGTTAATTATATTATCTACCTATTATTAGAAGTTTTATATGCTTAATATCTTTTTATAAATTCAAATACATTTTAATTTAATTCTATCAAATCCAAAATATTAAAATTTAATTTAATTTTTTTAAACCTTTTAAGAGTATTTCTTGTACTAATTGATCTGAATTCTATTTAATTTATATTCTCTAATCAGTTTTTGCTAATGTTTCAATTATTTATCTTGAAGATTGCACATCTTTACTTTAACAATAATGAGCAAAAATTTAAATTGCGGTGAGAAATGAGTAAATTAATTAAAAGGATATAGTTTAATGTAAAAGTTTTTTAATAGATAAATTATCAAGCTAATTTTATAATTTTAAAATCCGACAAACAAAATATGTTCAATTTTGTTTATAGGTTAATATATTCAGAATAGTCTTTTATTTCATTTACTTTTGTGATAAAATTATTTAAAATTCACAGATTTATAATTTATCAATTGATTAATAATAACACCTGATAAATGAAATCAATTCATTAAACTAAATTAAAATAGTATGTTGCTTGTTAATGAAAATTAAAATCTATCTCTAAATTATTTAATGTTTTTTAGCTTAATATAAACATATAATTAATAAGATGCCACACTTTTATTTTCACAAACCAAAAATGGATAATGGCTTTATTGTTAATTATTATGATAAATATTTCTATTATAAAATTAATTATATAAATTTTATAATTTATCTTGATTTATTGAATATTTAAATTTTTACTCAATAAAAATATATATTTGCAATCCTATGTTAATCATTTATAGTCAATAATATTAATTATTATCTATATTTAACTGTCCATGATTATGAGATTCCAATTTTTGAATGATTATTGTTTGATCGATTCAATTGACTTTTTTACTTGCTTTAGTTTAATATTATAATTTATAATATGTCATTATTATTATAAATATATTATTGCTCTGCATCCTCGATAATATTCAGAAAATTAAAAACATATATATTTTAATATGAGCCAATATTTAGATCTTTGAATCTGGTATATCTTTGGGTTTTAGACATGAATATCAATTAATTATTTTAATGTAAATTACATATATATATAAGGGAAATATTGACTTTAAATAATGAGATAATATATTTTTATAAAAGTATACCATTTTTACCATAAATAATTATTATGCTATAATTTAATTTTGCATTATCTTTATACATATTCGATATAATTTAATCTTTTATTTTATTGAATTTTATCAAAATTAATGAGAAAAAATAATTTTCAAAATTTTAAGATTAATTTTGTTAGTAAATAAAATATCTGTTAATGTCTGAATCTAGATAGACTGATTGCTCAATTTTTTTATAGATTTAAATTTATTAGTTATATATAACTCAATTTCATCCAGAATATTCAAAGATACTTATGAAATTTTTAATCTTTCTCGGACTACTTAATAAATCTTTGTAAATTTTGTTAAAACATAAAAATTAAAATTAATGAGTTCAATTCAAATAATAAAAATAATACTCGTTGCAATTATTGGATGTATCTTTTTAAAATTAAATTGAATTAAATATATAAAAACATAGAATTTATAAATACTAATATGTAAATATTAGTTTAAAAATCTGATAAGTTGAGCTGAGACATTTCTAGATTGCAAGTATAAATCTAATTTTTGAACATACTCATTTAATAAGTTATTTTTAATATTTGTAACAGTATTTATGACTGAATAAATCTGGGAAATAACACAATTATAATTAATAAAGATTGAGTAATTTTTTGTTTTTATTCACCAATGAAATGTTCTTTATGTGGCAATATTTAAATATAATAAATTTATTTTATTTATAGGCAATAAGGCATTTAGTGCTTAACTTCAGCGAAGAATACAATTAAACATGAAAGTTCTTCGTAGACATTTTTAAAACAAAATTATATTAATTTTTTTATCCAGAAACACTATTTTTATTACACAATAATTATTAAATTTATTTTTATTGATTTTTATATTTGTCTCTTTATACAAACAAGTCTCTAAAAATAATTAGCAGCAAAAGTATTAAAAGATTGATTATTTATATATCTAGAATGATTTATATAAGTTTGAAAATTTATCATTAATTTATTTGATTGTATAATGATTGCAGAAAGTTAAATTTTTATATATTTTTTGAGATAACTTATTTTTGTATTAAAATTATTAAATATCAACCGTCTATTGCTATTTTATAAAAAAATTATCTCATCATATATTATTATTATTATTTAAAGCTTACAGGAATTATATAATTATATATAAAAAGCCTCAATTTAAAGGTATATTTTTAATATATATTTTTTATCGTATTACCTAATATTATAACCGACTTAGAACTTTTATAAGATTAATAAATTTCAAATATTTTTAATGGTTTATTAAAATAAAAATTGATTTATTAAAATTACTAACAAACTTGAAATTCCTATTATTATAAATAACTTATTGACACTAAATTCCAAAATCTATTTAATTTGATTTTATTTATAGGTAGATATTAGATTATTTTAATGTTTATAAGAAAGTTCAGTATTATTTATACTTTCTCAAAAGGGATTAATAATTATATATTTAAACAATGATGAAATAATAAGTGAAACAATTTAAATTGGTTTCAAATTAGAGTATTATATATATATATGCTATTTTTTAAAATAATGTTTATAATTCATTAGTATAACAGATAATCTATATCATTTTTTTTTATCTTCAAAAATAATTCGTAAATTAAATTAAAAATTTATACATAAAAATCACTTGAATTCCACAACAAAAAAATATATATATAATTTTATTATAATTATTGTAGTTTTATAATTATCTATTACCTCCCTCTGACGAAGCAACCTGTCTATGTCTACTTATGATTCAGTTTTTATTAGCTTGTAGACATCTTTGTCCTCACTATTTTTTAATTAAAATAATTTCTAGTTTATTGTTGATTTATCTTAATATTTGCAATATAATTACATTTAAAATAGTAAGCACGGTTTAGTTAGGGTTTATGTAGATGTTGTCGTTTATTATTTGCTCATTAGGATGTAAATAGTAAGGATCATAATCTCAAAAATACATATTTTTTAAGGACTATTTCAGGGGAAATTTATTGCATAAAGTCATGAAGAATATTTGCATTATAGATAGATAAGTAAAGTGAATAGGTACAATTTATTCACCATTTTAAGCAGTGGTAATAAATTGCTTTTTTAAAAGCATTTTTTCTTGATATATTCTGATAATTAAAAATTTAGGTAAGTTTTTTTCGCTTTTATTTTTAATTTTTGTTACAAAATTTTAACCAAAATACATCTAATCTAGTTTTAAATCTAGATAGGAAATGAGTTTGATTGCTTACTCTAGCCTATCATTTTTATTCTCAAAGTAGTATAATTAAATGTGGCATGCTATTAATTTTAAACTTATGTTTAGAAAATAGAAGAATATCATATTCTTATGAATTAAATTTATTCAATATTTAAAATTAAAAGGCAAATAGTTTATAAAACTTATAGGTAAAATATTTTACAATTAAATTATATTAATTACATACAACTCACACATAAGATTTAGCATAATTAAATAAATATCTTTTTCTAAATTATTTCTAAAAAAATCGATTGATTAAATACTATTAAATTTTTGGCTTCAACTAGTAAATTTTGATTTAATATATGATGATTAATGATTTAAAATCAAATAAATTTAACATATCACTAATTAATACTAAAATCAAACCATCAATTTTAGTCGTGAACTAGGCGTATCTGAGTGAGTTGACGTGGCAGTCATGAAGTAGAAAACTCCGAAAAAACCATTCTCGCTATTTCATAGTCTTCTCCCAAAATCAAGATCTCATCACAGTTTGTACCTGGGGACAGAGCTATTGAGATCCAACTAAATAACAGAAGATGGAGAAAAACGCTTACTGGTCCCACCGCTGCTGGGAAACGTAATATCTATCATTTAATATATCATTCATATTTTGAGTTAATTTTTTATAGAAATGTTCATATAATATTAGGCATTTTTTAATGTATTAATGAAAAATTTTATGCAATTTATCTAACAATTTTAAGATTAGCTATATTTTATTTATTGAAAAGATTGGATTAAATATTAAAAGAATCTTTTAAGAAATATAAAAAATAAATAGCAAAAATCAATTAAATGTTTGTTATAAGATTTAAGGATCAGGTCCAAAAACTTCAGGTAATTAAATTTAATAAAGATTATTAATTAATATTTTATATAAATTTCATTGAATAAAGTAAAAAAGATTTTTAATTCGTCATAAATTATTTTTAAATACTTAATAAAAATTATCTTTTTAAATGCTCGAGTAACAAATACTTTCTGGACTATATTATCTGGATTTAAAATCATAAAATTATTTTTAATTTTAATTCTTATATTTATTATAATTACTATATCTAATAGCTTATATAAAGGTAAAACTGTTTACTTTTATAATGGATAGTCATCTAATAGAAAAGTAAGTTTATTATAAAAAATTTATGGAATTTTCTTTCAAAATTAATCTAAAATAAAATAGAGAATTCACTAAACGGACTCTTAATTCACTTAAAGTTCTAAATTTTAATAAGTTTATATAAAAATAAGTAAATTAACAAGAACCTTTTAGTAAGTTTATAAAAATAAGAATGATAAGCAAAAAGACTGATCAGAATGTAATGAAAAATACTCTGTGCGCTTTAAGCGTCATTATTTAAATTATTTATACTCTATTTTATATCAACATAATGAAAAGGCTATTAATAAAATTCCTTTAAAAAATAATTTAATGTTGTATTAAATATTTAGTGTTTTTATTCCACATTCTAGAATTTGTTTTCTTCTATAAAATTACTTATTTTATTATATAAAATATAGACACTAAATAAACTTAAAAAAACTTTACAAAAAAAATTATTCTATAAAACAATCTATTTAGGATGTCTTCTTTTTTATATTAACTATTAGCAGAATAGATTAATTTAAAAAAAAGAATAAAGTAAATCTATTAAATATTTGTGAGTTGGCTTGGCAATATATGAAGTCGAAATCATGAAGAAAAATTCCAGAATAATCCTTTCGCTTTTAAAGAAATCTACATCCCTAAATAAAGTTGATTATGGCTGATCACAGAGCTGAGAGAAGATCAACATTATGTGATGAATGATAAAAAACGTTTATTAACCAACATTAAAGATAGTAATAGTATAGTAACTTTCATTTTTTTATGGCATCTAACGTACTATATTAAAATTATTGGTTCATCTTTTCACTCTTAAAGTAAGAGCACACCTTTATCCTATTTCCTTTTACTTTAAAAAATCAGACTTATGTCTGACTGCATCAACATAGAAAAATTCTTTTATGCTCGACTTATGAAAGAGTGTAACAAGTAAGAAGATTTGACCCCATCCCCATATAAAGATAAATCTGAAAAACCCTACTAACTCAGTAAACTCAGTGTAGTAAAAATTCCTATTTGAGAGTACCAAATAATATTCATTTTTAATACAATTGTAAAATACTGTATAAATAAACTAATTTGATTATAATTTTAGAATAAGCAATCTTTGCTTTGTGAGTATAGATAAGTCTATGGAATATTTTTAGATTGATATAAATTTATATAAAATAAGTTCTTAAATAAATAAATAAATTTAATTCTATAAAATTTTACAAATGTAAATTTGTTAAGAAATTAATGACAATTTAAAATAATAGTAAATGAGCATTTTAAAGGGTTTTTTATATAAAAATAAATTTTTATAATTTAAAATACAAAAGATCAATAAAAAACTAGAATATAATTTGAATTATATAGTTTTAATATTATTTCTGAATATTTAAATAATTAAAATGTTGATAATTATTAGAGCATTTAAAATTTTCGAATTTTGTTATATATACTAACTAAATTTGATAGACTAATCATTATAAACAAATTAACAATACATTTTAAAATAATTATTACAAAATTACTTAATCAGTTTAAAAAATACCTTTGCTCTTTAAATATGCCAAATTTATTATATTTTTTATGAATAATTTTTATAAAATTAATTATCAATAAATATATAAATATAGATTTAAGAAATGCTAAAAATTTATTTCTTCATTTTTATAATTTAGTACTGTTTTTTTTAATTAATTTAATCTCAAAAATTAATGTTGATAATCAATATCTAAAACTCTTCATATATTTATAATTGGGAATTTAATCGCCATTTATTTCATCATTATATTTATATATACATTCCAATTATATATTCAAGAAATAAAAATTAATATTTGTTTATTTTAAAAAAAAACAATTTAGATTTCATTCATTAGTTGACAGTTATCTTAGATATTAATAATTTAATTAAAATTAAAAAAAAAGAAAACTATGAAATTAGCAATATAAATTAAAAGGTGGCCACGTTTGCAAGGCTAATTAGATAGTAAGAAATAAATATAAATTTAAATTAAAAAATTATTATTCTTTCTTTTTTTTATCATCGATACAAAACTTTGATTAAATTCCATCAAATTCTAAACCCCAAACCCCTCAAGTATTTTGATTGATAAAAGGATACTATTATGGCATAATTTATTATGATTAAAATAGGGTTTATGTGGATAATTAGTGTGTAAATATAATATAAATTAGTGTTTGAATGCAAGGGTTGGAGTAAATATTTAATTTATTTATAGATGTCATACTTATAATGATAAGATCAAGACTATTCTCAAATACACGTCTATAGCAAGCTGCTCCCTAAATATCCTGCTACTGCAAGGCCTTACTGTCTATTACCATTAAATTTAAAGAGATAGCATCTTAATTCTAAGCCTAAGAGACCCTTAAAAATTAGCACCATCACATCGATTATCTTATCAATGATAAGACTCTTAAATACTGGGCTCATATCTCTCTTTCATAGAGAGCTGTGATGTTTCATCACCAATTTCCTGAGCTTCACATATCTGCTTAATCGATAGCTAACATATATAAAAGAACGGAATATCTTACAAGACAGTCAATCGCATTAAGAAAGTGATTGACTTTAATGTTCCATTTTACAAGAATAATTTAAATTATATATTTGATTAAATGCAGAGGGCTTAAGAGCATAATATAAAATTCATACTCGTTAATGAAGGAGTATTTACATTCAATACCTTTATATCTAGGTCTTGGCATAAGAGGTACAGCTTCTTAGAAGATTATTATTAAAAGGTCAAGGTGTAAACTCATGCTATTCTTGGTCGAATAAGTGAAGATAGTGGCCTCGAGACTTATGTTATTCACCCTCGTTCTATAAAGACTGAATAATATATTAAGTTCTTGTAATAACTCAGAGATAAGTAAGCTGACTAAGAGATTATTCTATTCGTTGATAACTTGTCAGTTCTAGATACAGTCGATTTCATTAGGAGTCCTGCTAAGAGAGTCAGCCATGAGAAAGCTAAAGTATGCGCAAGAGAAGGGAGATTTTGTGTATATAAATAAGTTTTAGATTTAAACGAATGAATAAGTTCACATATTAAATTTGCCCGTAAAAGGATTTGGCTTCTCTTTCTTTTCTTCCTTTCAAAGCTTCCTTGGGCCCATGTTTCTTCTATTAGTGCCAGCCCCTGCATCTATGTTCATCTCGTCTGGCTTTTAGAAATCTTTGAATAGTCTCTTACTAAATTCATGCTTTACTTGAGACTTTCTCTCTCTGTTTAATTTGCTGCGCTCTTTCATCAAGTAAATAGAAGTACCAGGTTTTTCTATAAAGTTAGAAGACTAAGCTTACTAGAGATGAATGGATGCTTCTGTAGTTCCTAGAGCCAGGTGTCGCTGATTTTAATTCCTTGCTTCTCTTTTTCTTCAGGAGAGATGCTATAGCGTTTCTTGTGAGCTTCTTAAATTACTTCATTTAAGTACTCAGGTTTCAGAGTTCCAAGGACACCAAAGAAGAAGTTTCTCTCTGGCAACTTATTAGAGAGTTGCAGCTTTGATGGAAGATAGAGAGCAACATCTGGATCACTCATAGCATCATCATAGAGGTTTGTTACTGAAATTTCAGGGTAGTTAGGTATCTCGATCATTCTGATCTCATTAGACTTAAAGGCTTTTTTCTCTTCACTTAGCAATGCATTTAAGAATGATAATTTTGTTCCCTCCTGTGTTGGCAAGAACAATCCAACTATGGTTAATAAGTTAGTTATAAGTGAAAACTTACCTTGCTATACCAAGTATCTGTAAAGATCTTCTTTACTTCTGAATTTTCCTATTAAATCTTGAGATTAAATTCTCTTCATTGCATAATTCATAGATTCCATCTTGCTTCCAGTTTCTATAAATGTTTATGAGATTCAAAATTATGGATATCCATTATAAACTTACTAAAATTTTACTAATAAATAGGGAGATCCGCTTGGAGGTCAACCTGAATAAGATAAATAGATAAAGATGGACGAACTTTCTCCAAGTTTCAAAGTTTGACTTTCATTTTTATCAAACTTTCTGTATTAAATTGCTCCTAATAATAATTAATTTAATTAGGTGGTGCTCCTAATTTATATAAAACTTAATTAGGAGGTTAAATTAAAGTTCAAAACCGTATTAGGTGGTGCATTAAAAAAATTAAATTTTAAAACTTCCCCTCCTAATTTTACGAGAACAAATTTAGGAGGATCACCTAACTTCACAAAACATATTTAGGTGTATTTTAATGTATAAAATGGATGAATTAGTATATAAAATATCTAAAAATTTATGAAAATTTAAATTAATGTCACGCACTGTTCTTATCAAACCTCTCTAAATCTTTGATATTTGCTCTTACTCGTGTATAAAGGTAGAATTTATATAGCTTATATAATTATTAATAGTATTTATAAAATGAGCGGTAACTTACTTAGAAAAGCGGCATTGCTTGGCATTGCCAGCAAAATCTTTCTTTCATGAATCAAAAGAAAATTGAGACTTGTTATGGCTCTCCCTAGTATGAACCTGGTATTCTCTTACCTTAGGTGAGAAAATGCAGGTTTTTTATGAATTTAATGAGTATTTAATGAGTATTTCTGTGCTTAATTCAAACAAATTTTATCTGCTTATCTTTGTGATACCTCTTGAATATAGCAGTCTATAGTTGTTCTAGTATATCATCCAATGATTATCTTGGATATGCTGGAGCTTTTACGATGACCATCTCAACTATCTTCTTAATTTCATTGCATATTTCATCTTGCTTAATATGTTTAGCAGCCAAACTTATTGATTATTTCTCATGTTTTGTTCCAAAGTATGACATACTTTCCATATCGCACTCTAAGATAATTGCAGCTACCGCCCAAACATCCCATTATACAGAGCCATTTGTCCATTTCTCTCTTATTGGGAAGTATCCTGGAGTGCCTAAAACCTTAGCTAAAGTCACTATCTCTTGTCTTATTGCTCTGTTGAAATCTATGACTACTACTTCTAAAGGGCAGAGATTTAGCATTACATTTTCTGGCTTCAAATCTCTATGAACATACCCTAGATCATGGAGCTCTTTTACACCCTTAGTCATTTCTGTGAGTATCTCATTCAAATCATCAGGATATCTATTATGGTAGAGATACTCTCTTAGAGTCATTTCAAACTTCTTGAGTCTCAATGCAATAAAACCATGACCAAGTATAACTCCGTCGAGCTTAGCTAAGTTCTTGCATTATCTTTTCTAAGCCTCTCTCAGTACTATGTATTCATTTGCAAACTCATTTTAATATTGCTCGTTCTTAAAGAGATACTTGAATGGATATACCTTGTAAGCGAATTCATCAACAACTATAAGTTTTACCTTGTTAGGTACGTATATATTCAAATAGTTCTCAATAAAGCTGCTTATGTCGACTGCATTTAATGCAGATATATACATTGCTCTCTCTTATAAGCATGCTATATACATACCATTTGCTGGTTGGTTCATTGACTCCAACCGCTTCTATCTCTTAAGTCTCTCCTATTGTTCTTTTTGTGACTCAAGAGAGTTATATTTTCTTTTAGCAGGTACAAGGTTTTAAGTTTCCTCAACTTTAATCAGGAATTCGCTTAAATGATGCTTTTGCATATGTCTCTTTACTTTGGCTGAGTGAGTATGAGACTTCATGCAGGTTGTGCACTAATATACACCATCTACTTTATCATGCTTGAAAGAGATCTTAGCTCTACCAGAGTGTACCTCTTTGATGTGCCTCTTCAAGTTAGACTCATCTGAAAAGGACTTTTAGCAGTCTTCACATTAAAATGTTTTTATTTTTTTCTATTCGTTGCTGCTCTTTATCTTCCTCAACCAATTCAACTTATGTTTAAACTCCTATCTCTGCACTCTACTTATTGTTTTAAAATTCAATTTTAAAGACCTCAGCTTCAAACTCTAGAGCTTTTAGCTCAACCTCCTTTTCAATATAAATTATTTCTGGTTTTTTGGAGGAGCCAAAGTTGAGCAATGATAAACCTGTTCCAAGAGAAACTGCCTTACGATTTAAGTTAGACGCCATGTTTAAATTCAAATTTAAATTACTATTATTAATGAGTAATAACTTCCCAAGCTCAAGTATAGTTGAGCAGGAGTTTACCCTGCAGCAATGATGGTTGATTCTTAGGTGTTAGACATCATATTTATACTAAGTTTATAACTATAAATTTTCTAATTTCATGCTTAATATTTTTAATATTGGTACCAATTTAGAAAAAATTCAGGTAGGTACTGGTACCAATTAGGTTTTGAGCCAATTTGGAACTTTTCCATTAAAACCTCTTTAGTTTAAAACTAGGTACTAATTAAGTTTTGGTACTATTAAATTGGTACTAATTAAAATTAAACGAATTTAGTACCAGTACTAATTAAATTTAAACAAATTTAGTACTAATTTAAAGGAACTAAATTGATAAAAATAGAGATCCATCTCTAAAGTTTGTTACAGATTCTGCCAGCTTTCTCCACGTATCTTTACCAGGCTGACCTCCTTTAAGATGCCCATATTTAATGCTAAGATTTTAAGCAGTAGGATCCAGAACTATGTATATTAAAATTTGAAATTCAATAAGAAGAGAAGGAACAAGGATGGAATCTATAAGTACTGCAATGAAGAGGGTTGAAGCTTAAGAAATGATCTCAAGATTTAGAAGCAAGGAAGATCTCTATCGATACCTCACTTAGCATGGTAAGCATGTGACATATACTTAATCATATACTATAGTGGGTTTATTCCTTCCAACGATGGAAGGTACCAAAATCTAATTCTTAAAAGCGATACTCTGTGATGAGAAGAAAGCCTTCAAAAACAATCAAATAATGTTTATAGAAATACCAAACTATCCAGAGATTTCAGACACTAATCTCTACGAGGATGCGATGAAAGATGAAGAGTTGGAAGTTTATCTTGCTTCCAAGAAACAACTCTCTAACAAACTTCCAGAAAGGAGCTTCTTCTTTGGTGTTCTTGGCACTTTAAGAGAGAGCTATCTCGGAGAGATTATTGAAGAAGCTCATAAGAAACGCTACTCTATTTCTCCAGAAGATTAAAAGAAGCAAGGCATACTAATAAGTGAGACATGTCTCGCAGAGCTTAAGAAGCATACATTCCTCTCTAGAATGCTTTGACATATAAGTTTATAGGGAAACCTGGAAATGGTATATTCCTAATGAAAGAACATGCAAAGTTTCATAGAGAGAGAAAGTCACAGACTATTCATGATGTGAGCAAGGGACTTTATAGAGATGTTTAAAAGCCAGATGAATTGAACATAGATGCAGGAGCTGGCACTAAGAAAAGAAATATGGGCCCAAGCAAGCCATAAGAAGAGGAGAAGAAAGAGAAGCCAAACCCCTTTATGGGTTAGTTTAATATGTGAACTTATTCATTCATTTAATTCTAAAACTTATTTATAAACATTCATTCTTCCCTCTCTCGTACAAACTGTTGTCTTATCTACGCTCACTCTCTTACAGCTGCTTTGAATTAAGTCTACTGTATCGATGGGCAAGTCATGCATAAGATGATACAGCAGCAGCTTCTTGTAGTGAGTCTTGATTTAACTCCAGTAGAATTCAATTCCATTAAATTATGGGCTATAAGGAACGTTGTATACAGGAGTTATGTTTAGCTCTTCATAAGCTTTCTTAGACTCCTTAGTCTTATGAACTGAGAGGTTATCAACAAACAGGATGATCTCTTGGTTACTATACTTCTCTCTGAGCTTATGTAGGAACTCTATATACTACTCTCGCTTAATAGAGCGAGGGTGAATAACATAACTCTCTAAGCCTGAATCTTCACTTATACCAGCTAAAATTGCATGGGTGACTACCTTTACTTTTTAATCATAGACTTCTATATTATCATACTTCTTATACCAAGACTTATTAATAAAGGTGTTGAAGGTGAATACAGCTTCATCAGCGTGTATGAACTTGATGTTACTAGTAATAGCTCTCTGCATTTAATCATATATAAAGTTTAAATTATTACTTTAAAATGTCACAGTAAAATCAATCACTCTCTTCACTCTGTTGACAATCTTTAAAGTAATACCATTTCTTCTATAAATGTTGGCTATAGTCTAAGAAGATATACGCGTGTCAGGAAACCTGTGATGAAACATCAAAGCTCGCTAGTCAAGAGGAAAGTGTGTCCAATACTTCAAAGTCTTCGAGTCACAGAGGGAGTCAATATGGGTCTGAGTGAACTTTTATTTCTTACTGGATGTTTTCAAGTACCAGAATTAAAATGCTTAACAGCTAACATGCAGTGATACCTAACAGTAGAGGCACTCTTGTGTAAGAGCTTTGCTATAGCTGCATAATTCAGTACTGGTTTGACTTAATCTATATTAATACTCGTACCATACCTAAGCTTAAGACAGTAAATCTAAATATTTCTCATCATAAATAGACCCTAAATTTCGCTAATTTCTATTTCTCATTTTGCAAATTGGCCTAATTTCTTTACTAACCCCAATAAGACCCCAACTATACCCTACAAATCAAAGCACCTATAAACCTCACTAAGGGGTTTTGGGGTTTTGAATGAGTATCAAGCTCTTATTAAAGCAAGGGATAGACAGAGCAGATTTATAATTTATCTTGAAGCAATTCTCCTTGCTTAAAATCATGTAGCTTTTCGCCTACCTTTATACTAAATGACATTAATAGACTATATTCAAGACTAAAAAAAGGTGTCCAAAGTAACTACCTCTTATTCTAACAAATGTCTGCAAAGGTATTTATGAGCTGCATACTTTAGGATACATGCTCAGAGATTTAAAGCCTGAAAACATCATGCTTCACTTTTCACCACTCAGAGTGGTAATAATAGACTTCAATAGATCGTAGAGAGTTGAGGCTTCAGGACTGGCTAACGTTCGTGGCACTCCTGGATATTTTCCAGAGAGAGAAGACTGGAGGGATGGAGATATTAGGTGGGATATCTGGGCTCTAGCAGCAATAATAATAGAGTGCGATATGCACAGAAATGACTACTACAGTTGTAGAAGAGAAAAAGATTCAAATCAAAGAATCCAGCAGTATCTAGAGCAAAATAAGATAAAAGGTAAAATGAGAGATATGGCTGAGCAAATTATCCTGAAGCCTAACAACAGAGCAGAACATACAATCGACTAGATAGTTAGTTGGTTAGGAAAAATTAAGTTTAGAAAGTTGCCTCATGATGCCAAGGTACTGTTTGAGTGAATATTTAAAATAAAACACCTAAAATACAAACTAATTTACATTACATTTAAACCCTAATAACCTACACAAACCCTATTAAAACCCAAATGAAGTATGCACTAATAGTCTACTTTTATCAATCAAAAACTCAATCAAACTACAGAAAAGGTTTTGGGGTTTTGATTGAGACGAAGAAATTATTAGATTTAAAAAATATAAAAATAACACTTAAGATTAAAATATTTTCTTTAATTTATAATAAATTTTCAGAAGTATAATTATATATCGTGAAATTCTAAAAAATTAATTTATTTTGGAAATTAAAAATAATTCTTAATTTTGAATGTAAATTACAAATTGAATTTTTTACAAGAATTAAAGATTAAGGGTTAAAAATAGAAAGTATTCATTTTTTCTGTCCAATTTGTAAGTTTAATAAATCTTTTAAATTCAAATTTATATGATTTAAAAAGTAACAATCAATAATATAAAATTTATGCTAAAAATTTTGAAAGGAATTATATATTCAAATAATTATCTTATAGAATTATAAAATAAAATATATTTGATCTCTTCTTAATTCAAAATTTTTTGCCAATATTAATTAAAATGATAAAATTTTATCAAACGAATGAAAATAAACTGTTTTTAAAATAAGGACAGTTAGTTAAATTGATTAATTTTCAAAATATAGAATATAATAAATATTCTTAATAATAATAATAAATATTTAATCTTTTAATCTTTTAAGTAGGTTAATTTTGATGTATTTTTATTATTATTAATAATTAAAATTAGCTAAATTAATTCAAAAATTAATAATAAAATGATGTTAAAGCTATTTTGTTATGTTGATTATAATTAAAACTTGAGTATAAATAATAAAAAAAGCTATTCTCAATAAATTTATACATAAATTAAGTTTTATAATCGAAAAAATAATTAAAAAAACCTAGTTATTTATTTTATTTTTACACTAAGAAGTTTTTAAATATTGAATTTCAATATTAAGAAATCTTTTTAGAAATTTTATTTTACAAAAATATATCCTAATAGATATCGTTTTATAATTTAATGTTTGCTCATAATACTTCCCCTTTTCATTTAAATAAAGATGATTTAGACTTACTTATATTGATTGATAAAATGAAAAACTCTAATTACAGAATTCATCTATAAAAAATAACAATATTAACATGCGAATCAAAAACAATTGAAAAATATTTTATAACGAAATGTAAAGTTGACTAAAAGTTTTGAAAGCAATTTTGTTTTAAAGAAATGAGTTGTGTATCTTTGAATTTGTGTTCTTTTAATTAGTATTTTTTATTTATAATTAAATTGCTTAATTATGATTTTTTCAAAGTTAATCATTTTTAAATATTATATTTGTTTTAGATAAAGTGAATTTGAGTGGATTGGTGGTGGATTTAAGATATAAATGCTAGAATATATATGAATAGCATAGTTTAAAGCATTAATAACAGTCTTTATGTCTTCTTAATTCTCCTCATCTTCATGATTTTGAACTTTTATTTTGGTTGCTGAAATCACCAAGAATATTCAAATTTTATTCCTGATCTTATGGTCGTCAAAACCCCGAGTGCTAGAGGTGCAGCTGCTGTAACCTCAGCTACTTCTTTGTTTGAAAGTACTGTATCAAGATTCTTCTTGAAGATGGATTATGTTTAATTAGAATTTAATGATTTTGAGATAATAATAAATTTAATCATTCTTGGCTTTAATTGATAAACTTTATCGTAAAATTTATTGAAAAAATCTCTAATTAAATTTCTCTATTAATTAAAATTATTGCTTTAATCACTTATGTTTAAGCATTAAATCTTAAAAAGTTTGATTAAGTATGATTTAATTTATTATTATCTCAAAATCATTAAATTCTAACTAAACATAATCCATTTTCAAGAAGAATCTTGATACAGTACTCTCAAGCAAAGAAGTAGCTGAGGTTACAGCAGCTGCACCTCTAACACTCGGGGTTTTGCCGCCCATAAGATCAGGAATAAAATTTGAATATTCTTGGTGATTTCAGCAACCAAAATAAAAGTTCAAAATCATGAAGATGAGGAGAATTAAGAAGACATAAAGACTGTTATTAATGCTTTAAACTATGCTATTCATATATATTCTAGCATTTATATCTTAAATCCACCACCAATCCACTCAAATTCACTTTATCTAAAACAAATATAATATTTAAAAAATGATTTTTTTTAATTTAATATTTTATTAAGTAATATACTTTAAAAATATTTATGATTATAGTTGTGAAAGTGCCTCATTATAATATTAATTAAGTTTGCTTATTTAATAGAAAGAAAAAATATAGATATAATTCAAAAATTGAATTTTATCATTTATTTATGTTAATATAAATATGAATCTCACTTTTTCAAATAACTTTCATGCTTAATTAAATTTTCTATGGTTTATTATTGCCTATATTTTAAATAAAAAAAGTTATAGTTATTTTAAATAGTTCCACAGACTTAGTTAAGTACACAATGCAAAAATTATAAATATAGAAAGAATAAATTAATTTAAAAATGGATTTTTTGTGACAATATTTTTCCGCTTTATTTGTACTTATAATTCAAAGATATGAAAAATTTTATATTAAATAAAGAAACTTTCAATTAAAAAAATTTGCTTATTTTTAAATAGCAATATAATTATATTTAAGAGAACTTAATATGATTAATATATAATATTGATATTATTTAAGCAGTATGCTAATTAATTCAGAGGCTTAAACAACCAGTTAAATATAATCATACAGTTTAATACTTTAAATTTTGATTTAATTTAAATTTAAATATCAAAAATAATTTGTTTCTTAATTTTAATCTTACATAAAAACTTGATTTTTGATAATCTATATTGAATCAAATTTATTTAAATTATATAATATTTTTATTTAAAAAATTCAAAATTTAATCGAATTAAATTAGCGGGAACAAGATGGAAGGAAATGCGAAACAGAACCCAGGAAGAAGGAGACTACCATTATACACGGATAAGGAGGTAGAAACTATACGAAATGCTCAGAAAGTAATCCAAGACTACTTTGAATATTCAAAATAAACTCAAGCTAAGCAAATCCAGAAAGACCTTAATGTTCAAGTGACCAATAATAATAGTTATAGAAACTTGAATAGATTATCTATTACGACAGAAAACAATCGGCAGCTTCACTTTTATTAATCAGTAAGAGAAGCTGAGGGGTGGGTTAGAAGGAACGAACGCTTTGCGGAGAACCAGCGCAGCAAAAGGAGAACAGAAATTATAAACAATAAAAGGCAAATTGCAGCGCATTGCATTGAAATTAAGATTTGTCTACAAAATGTAAGATGGTGGAACCCAAAACTGAAGTAAGACCATATGCTAAGAGAGAAAGAGGATAAGAACCCAGATTTCATCGCCCTCGTTGAAACGAGACTTCAAAGGATCATAGGAGTTAATAGTAAGAATATAACATAGACTTAATTAGCAAGGAACGAAGGGATCTTGAACTTAAACAATAACAAAATTCAGATGAAAACTATTAAAACATTGAGATAATTCATGACATGGAATATACTCAATGTGGAAGGATACCCGCTGCACATGATCACACATTACATTCCACCATAATAAAATGACAAGGTAATCATCAAGTTTAAGAGCTTTTAAAAATTTTCAATTCTTAAAGCCTGATCTTGCTCTTTTAAGGTTAGTTTTCTTGTTCTTCCATTTTGTTGGGAGTAATATTATTCGTTTAGATTCAAGATATTTTTCTATATTTTACAAACATTCTGATCATTTTGTCGCGGGACAATTATTATCATTATTGTCCGTCGACAATTTTTTCTGATCATTTTCAGGTAATTTTTAGTCATGTATTTTGAAAAATTCTTAATTAACTTTGAATAATTCTTGATAGATTTAGGTATTTTCTTGGAGGATTCAGAATAATGTTCTTTTTTTTCCAAAAAAAAAATTTTTCCCTAAAAAAATCAATTAAGGATTACAAAAAGGCACCCAAAAAAAGCAAAAAAGATTAGTGATAAATCTATATGGAACTATGATAATCAAAATGGATTTTTGAGATTCATGATTTTGGTAAGTAAAAATGAAAAAAATGTGATTAAAAAAAAGTTTTTTAAAAAAGTTAATTAAAAATGGGGCAGAGATTATAGCATCGGCCACGAACGAGCTTCAAACTTTAACATTTCTAAAATTATTTTTATTCATAAATTATATATAGGCATGGCAAAATCTTCTAAAGTTGATGCTTGAAGTTCAAGCAGGTCAAAAAATTTTGGGAGGTTTTGAACCTTATGAATGGAGTTAGAAAACAGAGTAATTTTCATAATTAAAAAGATAAAACAGAAATGTGACAAACAGAAAATAATCATAATGGGTGACTTCAACTTTCACATTAAATAATTCAGTAAATGCTTAAGAAAAATAAAAGAGGGACTTAGAGAATCCTTATCAGAAGGAGTGAAGACTCATGTTAAAGGCAACCAACTAGATTAAATATTCTCCAATGTAGAGACAGTAAAATGGGAACTAGACCAACTTAGATAAACAGATCACAAACTAATCTAAGTGAGATTAAAAGTTAAATTCCAAGAAAACGATTTGAAGATGACTGATAGAGAAAAAACAATTAGAATAACTGACGTTTGGAAATAATGTTGGAAAACTTTCATAGAAGAAGGCAGAGAACTAAGAATGGAAGATTTAGAGCAGCCAATAAGGATGTGCTTTGAAAATAAACTTGAAAGATAATGTAAAGCAAAGAACTGGTACTAATAACCACCCTAATGGGCAGTTAGGAATAACATAACAAGAAACGACAGTACATATTAAGATAAGAAAGAACAATGGAGCGAAGCGATTAGAGACATGGAGCACTGTCTTGGAAGGAATGATTTAAAAGGCTTCTTTTACCTAGTTAAAGACTAACAAAAAACTAAAAGTAATCACAACCACTTAAAGGACTGTAAATCGACGGAGAAAGTGTACAGCCAGGTGAACAGACCTAGATAGAAATTATAGAGTACTATAATGAACTTTTCAAAGATGACAGAAGCCAGAACTAACCGAATGTTAGTAACAAACAAGGAGATATAGAAATGGAGGATGAATAGACAGACAAAAACTTTTGTTAGGAAGAGGATGTGGAAAAAAAGTATTGCAAAGTGTAACTTAAATAAAGCAATAGGTTAAGATGGATTCGACGGAAAAATGATGTAAAGAGCTGGACATCTCAAGAAGACGATTAACACAAAGATATCGGGATGGATAAACAAAGGGAAGTTCCCAGAATATATAAAAGAAGGAAGACTGATTTTTTTTAGCAAGAATTAAGAAGAACTCTACCCTTAAATTGGTAATACAAGACCTATTGTGGTGAACTCACACCTGAGCAAAATAATAGAAAAAGTTATAGTGAATAAAATACAGGAATAAAGTATATTAACTAATATCACACACCAAAACCCCTTAGAGTTTTATATGTGCTTTGATTTGTAGGGTATAGTTAGGGTATTATTGGGGTTAGTAGAGAAATTAGGCCAATTTGCAATATGAGAAATAGAAATTAGATAAATTTAGGGTCTTTTTATGATGAGAAATATTTAGATTTACTGCTTAAGCTTAGGTATTGTACGAGCATTAATATAAATTAAGTCAAACCAGTATGAATTATGCAGCTATAGCAAGGCTCTTACACAAGAGTGCCTCTACTGTCAGGTATCACTGCATGTTTGCTGTTAAGCATTTTAATTCTGGTAGTTGAAAACATCCAGTAAGAAATAAAAGTTCACTCAGACCCATATTGACTAACTCTGTGACTCTAAGACTGTAAAGTATTGGAAACACTTTCCTCTTGACTAGCGAGCTGTAATGTTTCATCACAGGTTTCCTGACATGCGTATATCTTCTTAGACTATAGCCAACATTTATAGAAGAAATGGTATTACTTTCAAGACTGTCAACAGAGTGAAGAGAGTGATTGATTTTACTGTGCCATTTTAAAGTAATAATTTAAACTTTATATATGATTAAATGCAGAGAGCTATTACTAATAACATCAAGTTCATACACGCTGATGAAGCTTAACTCACCTTCAACATCTTTATTAATAAGTCTTGGTATAAGAAGTATGATAATCTAGAAGTCTGTGATTAAAAAGTAAAGGTAGTCACTCATGCAATTTAAGCTGGGAAAGTGAAGATTCAGGCTGAGAGAGTCATGTTATTCACCCTCGCTCTATTAAGCGAGAGTAGTAAATAGAGTTCCTACATAAGCTCAGAGAGAAGAATAGTAACCAAGAGATCATCCTGTTTGTTGATAACTTTTCAGTTCATAAGACTAAGGAGTCTAAGAAAGCTTATGAAGAGTTAAACATAACTCCTGTATACAACGTTCCTTATAGCCCATCATTTAATGGAATTGAATTCTACTGGAGTTAAATCAAGACTCACTACAAGAAGCTGCTGTTTTATCATCTTATGCATGACTTGCCCATCGATACAGTAGACTTAATTCAAAGCAGCTGTAAGAGAGTGAGCGTAGATAAGACAACAGTTTGTACGAGAGAAGGAAGAATGAATGTTTATAAATAAGTTTTAGAATTAAATGAATGAATAAGTTCACATATTAAACTAACTTATAAAGGGATTTGACTTCTCTTTCTTCTCCTCTTCTTATGACTTGCTTGGGCCCGTATTTCTTCTCTTAATGCCAGCTCCTGCATCTATGTTAATTTCATCTGGCTTTTAAACATCTCTATAAAGTCTCTTGCTCACTTCATGAATAGTCTATGACTTTCTCTCTATGAAACTTTGCATGTTCTTTCATTAGGAATATACCAGTTCCAGGTTTCCCTATAAACTTATATGTCAAAGCATTCTAGAGAGGAATGTATGCTTCTTAAGCTCTGCAGCCAGGTCTCGCTTATTAGTATGCCTTGCTTCTTTTAATCTTCAGGAGAAATAGAGTAGCGTTTCTTGTGAGCTTCTTCAATGATATCTCTGAGATAGCTCTCTCTTAAAGTGCCAAGAACACCAAAGAAGAAGCTCCTTTCTGGAAGTTTGTTAGAGACTTGTTTCTTGGTAGGATGATAAACTTCCAACTCTTCATCTTTCATCGCATCCTCGTAGAGATTAGTAACTGAAATCTCTGGGTAGTTTGGTATTTCTATCAACATTATTTGATTGTTTTGAAGGCTTTCTTCTCATCACAGAGTATCGCTTTAAGAATGAGATTTTGGTACCTTCCATCGTTGGAAGGAATAAACCCACTATAGTATATGATTAAGTATATGTCACATGCTTACCATGCTGAGTGAGGTATCGATAGAGATCTTCCTTGCTTCTAAATCTTGAGATCATTTCTTAAGCTTCAACCCTCTTCATTGCAGTACTTATAGATTCCATCCTTGTTCCTTCTCTTCTTATTGAATTTCAATTTTTAATATATATAGTTCTGGATCCTACTGCTTAAAATCTTAGTATTAAATATGGGCATCTTATAGGAGGTCAGCCTGGTAAGGATACGTGGAAAAAGCTGGCAGGATCTGTAACAAAAATCAAAGATGGATCTCCATTTTTATCAATTTAGTTCCTTTAAATTAGTACTAAATTTGTTTAAATTTAATTAGTACTGGTACTAATTCCGTTTAATTTTAATTAGTATCAATTTAATAATATTAAAACTTAATTAGTACCTAGTTTTAAACTAAAGAGGTTTTAATGGAAAAATTCCAAATTGGTTCAAAACCTAATTGGTACCAGTACCAACCTGAATTTTTTCTAAATTGGTACCAATATTAAAAATATTAAGCATGAAATTAGAAAATTTATAGTTATAAACAAATCATAAATATTATCTCTAATACTTCTAAATCAACCATTATTGTTACAGTCCCAACTCCTGTACAGAGTAACTATAACTCTAGAGGTTATAAGAGCTTTATAATGCAAATTTAAATTTGAATTTAAACATGGCGGGTAACTTAAATAGTAAAGCAATTTTTCTTGGCAATTGTTAATCATTGCCTTAACTTGGCTCCTCCAAGAAACCAGAAATAATTTATATTGGAAAGGAGGTTGAGCTAAGAGCTCTTGAGTTTGAAGCTGAGGTCTTTTAAATTTTAAGTTTAAAACAATACATAGAGTGCAGAGATAAGAGTCTAAACTTAAATTGATTAAGTTGAGGTGCTAAAAGAACAGCAACCAATCGAAAAGATAAAAAGATATCAATTTGAAGACTGCAAGAATCTTTTCTCAACTGAACAAAGCTTGAAGAGACACCTTAAAGAGGTACACTCTGGCAATGCCAAGATATATTTCAAGCATGAAAAAGAGGATGGAAGGTACTAATGCACAACTTGTATGAAATCTTATACTTACTCTGCAAAAAGTTAAGAAGCACATGCAAAAG
>ARYC01005759.1:0-22093 GCA_000711775.1 Oxytricha trifallax | reverse complement strand
CATATTTAGCGCTCATTAAATGAGCGCATATAATTAGCGCTCATATAATGAGCGCACATATAATTTTCAACTAGGTTTGTATTTGAGCAATATATGTAATGAAGGTTTTTAAATAATGTTCTTAAAACTTTTGATTATTAATTTGAGATAGACTATAAAAGTTTTTAAGTGCTTATAAACCAAGCTGATATATTATATACCTTAGAATAAAGGGGTGTTTTGAATGAATTTATGATAAAATTTAAATAAAGTTATGTTATATTAAAAAGGCTAAATAGTTCTAAATATTATCAGACTAGTTATTATCAAATTGCATTAAACACAATTTTAAACTTACAAATTTTATTGCGTTTTAGATAATTTTCTTAGATATTTATTTTGATTCCACTAAACTATAAAATTGTGTTTAAAAAATTTTTGTTTGGCTTAATAATTTGCTTTATTAAAATCAAATTATGGGTATCATTTTTATATTTAATTATTTTCCCGAAATAAAGAATGAGATTTAAAATCGTTGATTTAATAATGTAAAGAAATTAAGCTATGAGTTAATTTGCTTAAATGCTAATTGAAAATTTGTTTTAAAAATTATATTTAGAAAATAAGTTTAGTCTTAGAATATAATAGTTAAAAATTTAAGGAAAACAATTTTTATTATAACTTTAAATATAATGAAGCCCGTGTTTTAACTTATTTATGTTTATCGTGTAATAAATTTATAAAGGTTATAAAATTTATGAGCCCTTAAAGATGGGTAAAATAGGTTAAGTAGATTCTAAATACTATTTTAATAATGTTAATATATTATATTAGACTTACCATAAGAGTGCAAATGATAGTCTAGATTTTTTTATTAACTACTAGATTTTAAATACCTTATTATTTTTCAGTTATTTTACTGCTTAATTAAACCTCAGATGAAATTTTTATTGAAGGAGTTCAAACATCTTCAAAGCATATATCATTTAAGGCTTAGGTGACAGAATCTATAAAGCATGACTCTGCCCATAAGCAATTTACTTCCGATATTTTTTATCCAATTTAGGTAAGCAATTACAAAGTTACTCTTTTTCTATTTATTTCTTTTCAATCTATATTGATTCCAAAGTTTTATCAGTTTTTAAGGATGCCAGTAGGTTTTATCTTTTTACAATAGCAAAAAACCTCTCCACGGGAGCAAGTTTAAAATGATAGGGTCCTAAAAACATAATAGGAATGTTTAACTGCCTAAACTTCCTCATTAAAAATTCGCTCCTATGATATGATGCATTATCGAGCATTAGCACTGTAGAAGCACGCCAGTTTTAGTTTTCGCTTTCAAGCTTCTGGACTATTTGTAGAATGAAATAATAAACAGTCTAGCTAGTAGTTTTTCCTTTACTTATTACATAATAGGCTATATTTTTGCTTGATAAACCTGCTAAGATACTAATAGAACCAAATCTTTTAGACTCTGTACTGTGATTTAGGGAAGCTTTTTATTTCCATGTTTTCTTCCTATTAATGCTATATCTAATGAGACTTTCGTCAATATTTATAATTGTCTTTTCATCAAAGAGATTTTGTATGTAAAAGAAAGCAGCAATCTGTCGTTGTAATTTTGATTTTACTGCATTTACTCTTGGACTCAAGTAATATTAATTCCTGAAGCTGTATTGTGCGTAAGTTTTCAAGTAGGTTCTAATGAACGAGATAGACACAGTTATGTTAGTATTTAGCTTGACAAAATTTTGGACGTCCTTACAGCTTTCTATATTTTAATTTGCATCCATATACAATTTTATAGCATTAATTGCTGTCTGCCCTATTCTTAGCCTTGGCCTTGACTTTGTTACCTCCTCTTCACTTTGGTGTTCATTTTGTTATTGATTTAACTTTTTCAACTATGCATAGCTTAACTTAAATCTTTTACTAAGTGTAACAAGAGGAACATTATGATTATTAATTAGATTGTTAACCCTCTATTTCAATTTAGAGCTATGCTGTTTTTTACTACTTATTTTACTTTTATAGTTCTTAAAGTATTAGTTAGATCTTTTAGGGTCACAACTGACCTGCAGACTACCAATCAAAGATGCAACCTGATTATCTAAAGTATCCCTCATGCGTTAATTTAAGCTTTCTCGTTGATTATAATTGTTGATAAGTTACATTTCTAGATTGAAATTAGTTCCTTTGTATCATTTTACTATAACAATTGCTTTAAGCACTGTTTACATTCTATTTTCAAACTTATTGATATCCTAGTTTTATTGTGAAATGGATTTTTTATCTATAAGTTTTCTAGGATCCTAAATTTAATAGTGTAGCTACTATTTAAAGATTTCCTGTGATACTTTCTTTTCAAGTTCATCAATTTCTTGTTGTGTAAGTTATATAATTGTTATGTATTAACCTTCAATAGTAGAGCAACTAAGTAAATTTGAGGTTAGGTATACTTGAGCTTCAAATTTATTTCTAAATTCATTCTCATCTTCATCTGGCGATGACTCCTCCATCTCTTTTTCATCTTCTTTATATTTATACTTCCTAGAAAAGAAGTCAGTGATTTTCGTTTTTAAGTTTCTTATTTGATTCATCTATGTTTGTGGATATAAAAGTTTAGCAGGAAGTAAATACTCTATAGAAAATTATGTTTTCGCAAAAGTTATTCTTAATACCAAATACTCCCTATTTGATTTTAGTTATTTAATATATAATTGATAACTAATTAAATTTAAATAATCATTTAAAACAAACGACAACCTTGACTTGAGTATGGAACGCAGAGTAGATTTGACAGAAGTTAATGTTAACCAAATCAGATAAAAGATTGGAAGTAAAAAGGAATTATACGAGTTTCTTACCTAAGAGTGCAATGCCTACCTTCCAAAATTGACCTGTACGAATGTCTATTTTCTTAAGGCCATCATAAATGGAGAGAAAAATGTAAAATACTACTGCTTAAAATTTATAGTACCTCAAAAGAAACGAAACAATAATAACTGCCATACCATAAATTGAAGGTCTGACGGCAGACAATTTTATTGAGTTTGCCTAGCAAAATATGCAAGCCCTGACGTTCCTACCGGATCAGTGCGATTGGTTGCACTTGGACAAGCAGTGGATTTGCGATGTTATAATGACTATTGATCCCTAAGGGACATCTCTTATGGTTTAAAAGGCAAAAGAAGGCAGAAGAGATCGCCTGAATAAATCTCAAAATATGATTGTGGGAATGAGGCCAGAGTTCGTCCAAGCACTAAATAATTCGCTCAATTATAGTAGTAAGATTAGGCATTTTAATACATTTACTTAGCTTAAAAGGGAAGATCTGCATTTCTGCTCAAGCCTTCTTCATAAAGAAAAAGACGATAAAAAGACATTGAAGAGGTCAAGAATGAAGAAGTGTAGTTGAATTAAAGTAAACAGAAGTATTTACAGCAGAATAAAAGAGTGCGACAAGAATTGGGATAATTACAAGATTAGCTCGAAGAGCTCAACGATTACAAGACTCTCGTTATGAACTTGCATTAAGCTGGCATTATAAATGAGGATGGCAATCCAATGATGCAAGCTCCCCCCTTCAACTATATGAATAATAATTTGTAATGAAAAATTGATGAGAAAAAAGTGGGTGGAATTCTTATTAAATAATTAACTTTAAATCAAACATAAAATATTTACCCTTGTTAAGCCTTTCAAATATATTCAAATGTTTGCATCTCGTCTTGTATATCATAAGCCCTTTACAGAATTTCTTGTGACTCTCTTGGCAAGAAGGTTAGTGGTTAATTATTAAGTACATTTTAAAGAATGACTAGATTGATCTTTCTTGGGAAGGTTGTTTTCAATTCTCTTTCCTTTAGTAGCTGATCCCTTTATCAGCTCTTAAGCATTTCTCTTATCTCTATTTAGGTTTTTCTCTTTCTCCTTATTCCCTCTTTTACTGTCAGGTATTTAAGTTTTTACTGTCAAGACTTTATGAGCTTCAACTTCGTCATTTGAACTTTGTTTTTAACTACCTTAAGATTTTGCAGAGATTGGAGAACCAATTATGGGTTGCTGTTTAATTATCTTAACTTCTTCAATATCACCAGAGCTTTGTTGAGTTTTAAGCATAGAGCATTGAATTTAATTTGCATTTTTTGGGCTTGGTGCATTTTTCTGATTGCTCTCCTATTGATTTCTCTCCTCAATGAGGGGTGTCTTCTCGTTATCGAATTCATCCTCAAAGGCGCTTATTTCTCTCTGGGGCTCTTCAAGCTACTCTGATTGATTCTCATTTTCTGGACTGTTTTGTTAAGTTGATTGCAGCTTTCCAGCCAATCCATACTTCTGGGAAAGTATAGTCTGAAGTTTAGAGAATCTAATATGCGTTTCATTCTCTAGGAACTCTTACCGGAATTAGATTGCCTGTTCCACGGTATCTTGACAACCATTTATCCAGAGAATGTGCCTCCATTACCCCTTATTTTCAAGTCTCCCAACTCTTCCGATAATTTGTTGGGTGGACCTTTTGGAAAAGATATCGCAGATAATAAGGTACAAGCCACCATTGTCCTCAATTTCCCGAGACGAGTGGAAATCCGTCCCTCTTCCTTAAAGCTCCGTTATAAAGAACACCCCATACCTTTTATTGTTGTTTTTAATATTAAACTTCTCTTCCAAATAGGCATCTGCTTTAGACCCTTTAATTCCTTTCATACTAAAAAACTGAAGCTCCTTGAATTTCCTGAAGTATGACTCTGTGAGAGCGTAAGAGGATGAAGCAACTATTATCACTGGGGATAGTAATGTCTGTTTCATGCATACCTCGTAAAGATGCTTGCAGTACTCTTGTTAGGATTATGCAAATAGCATGTCCTATATGTGAATTTCTATCGCTTTTGAGTGAACTTAACGAGGGGAACTTAACTTCCTTAATCTCAAATGCAGTCTCGAGGCATGTTTCCTCTTTCTGAGATAGGGTAGATCCACTCAAACCTATAACTAGACTTGCTTACTTTAGCTACGATATCGATTGAATCATTTATTAGGGACTGCCTTCAAACATTAACCAATCATACTCGTCGATAACTATGGAGGAGAAGCTTATTAACTATTAGTAACTTTCATCATCTTATAGAGCTTCGAAATACTTATGAGTCATGTAGTAAACTCCTAGCTTTGCTTCAAACTAATTATAGTTTGTATTTAAGACACTTTTTTTAATGATTGATTAAAATCACTTTTCATCCCGCAATACTAGGTAGTCATTTTTCCCAAGAATTATTGTACTCTTTTATCTTTCAAGAGTTAAGAGGACTGCAATAGAAGCGCACAATAGGGTCTTTCCATTCCCAATCCCGAAGTTAAGGAACTAATACGGCCTACAGCCCCACAAAGCGAAGTTTATGCAAAATTTTTACAGAGCTAAAAACTAAAATCCTAAAATATCTTCTAATCTTTGAAGTTATTGTTACTTCGAAGTCTAATTTTCTTATAAGTGACAACAATACTGATAGACTTAATCATTGTTTTTGTTCATCTTCTTAAATTTCCCAACCATTTTATAGAATTGCTATCCGGTCAAGTCGTCAATCTTCTTGGGGTTCTTCAAGAGTATGTGCAAAGAGCTGCTGTTGCCACTTATAAGATCAGCAATTATGTCGAGCCGACTCTTAATACCCTTTTCAAGCTGTATAAAGGCAATCTATTCCACTACTTTCATTATTTCTTGGTGCCTCCCAATCCAGTTTTGATTCCTTTCCTTGAGCTCTACTGAAAATTAAGCAATTAGCAATGAGAAATCAGTTTAGTCAAGATAGTCCCATTTTTTAATGAAAAGATCGCTGATATGGCTTATCATTTTATCAAAGTCATGATAGTTTTTTGACTAACTTAGTGCACATATTTAGAGAAAATTTCCAACTACATTGATTGGTATCTCTCTTATCAAACGCAACCCATGATCTTGCTTCAGTATTTGAATGAACGGCTTGTTCAAACACTGCAGGGTATTTGGGAGTAGTCTAATTACCTGAGGATCAATTTTGAATTGCGCAAAAGTTCCACCCATAAGTGGTATTATTCAATGTTTTTACTGTCTAATAAGACTAACTCTTCTTGTAGCTTGGAAAACTCTTCAACCTCATTAATGAAAATGTAGTTGGCCAAGCCTAGGGTCTACTCAGAATTCGGCCTTTATGCAAGAAGAGTCATGGAATTCTTTAATAGATCTTCTTCTATCTTAATTATTTCATTTCTGTAGTATAAAAGGGATTACACAAAGAGACGAGTCTTTATTTGAAGATCCACTTTGGAGCTTAGGTTTAGCTCATGGATAAGTCCGAACATACCGTCATAAAAATTGGAGGAACAAGTAGTTTTCAAGTTAATCAAAAATTCTAGCAGACTCTGGCTGTTCCTTTCACATATCTTTTCCAGGAATTCATATCGCTCCTATGGCTTAAGGATCATATATTACCTGAGGTAATTTGAAGTGATTTCAGATTAAATTTTAGCACCATAGTTTGCCTGTGGAGTAAGAGAGGACTAAGCATTGAGTACATCCTTCGAGCCTTGTTAATTCTTAGGAACATGGTGACCCATTTGGCTGTAGTCTATTGCAACTCTATGGGGACTATCAAAGCCCTTTAGAGACTTTGCTTTCATTGATTTAGAGTGGTTCTTGGACGTCTTATTTAATATGAACTTTCTTATGAACCTTGGCAGGTCCTCTGAGTTCCTTAAAATTTTGAACTCTTCTAGTTCGAGCAACTAATCGATGTCATAATTTGTCATGGGAAGGATTAGTTTTGCTCTATCTATAAGTTCAGGGTGCTCGGCCCCCTCATAGATAGACTTGCGGCCTCTCCGCTTGCTGTTAAGTATATCGACTCTATTCTCTTACGAGTCAATTTAAAATGCTGGGGTGTCCACTTGATGGTATCCTGACTTTTGATCAATAAGAGTATCAATCTGTTACACTTTTAAGGACTCAATGTCTTTGATGGAGTCTTAGGAAAGCTTATTTTCTTCTAGGCTTAGCATGATGTAAAGGTTTTGTAAATTAATGTGGCGGCAAAAATTCTTAATTAAAACTTAAATAATTATTAAATAGTCTTAATAAGCGCTTAATTCAATCTTAATTTAAAAAAGGCGCTCTTTATACACAAAGTTTATGAGAAAAGTATTTGTTTGCATTATATTTTTTCTCATAAATTTCCTCATCTTCCAAGAAGTTTCCAATCTGCAAAGCATAGTTTGGCCGACCACTCTCTTAAGATGAAGCTAGTGAGATTTAAAAATAGATGGTCATCTAAGCTAAACATGATCATTGGAAAAGTCAAAAAATATATTAAGAATTCTTAATTAACTTAATCAAAATAATAAGAATTAATTAAGACAAACCAAGGGAAGAAGGGAATTTCACCATTATATGTGTAGTAGATAGGTTAGTCCTAGGACATTTAGTCACTGTAGGCTTGAACTAAGCTAGGTATTATCAAGGGTACAAGAAGGAGCATGAAGTGGACTATTTGGAATGAGCAAACCTTGATAAAGTAGCAGAGTTAACTCATTCATAATGCAGACCAAGAAGCTTCATTCAATATAAGTAATATTATACCCTTGGAAAAGTTCCCTAATCCTTGTTAAAGATAATATTTTATGAAACTAAACAACTCATACCAGGATAATAACATCACTTCAAGAAGGTTTTGAAGGTTTGTTTTACTTTATAGCAGAAGTATATTTTCTTATATAAATTCAAAAAATAGAGAATGTATTTGAATATTTATCTTCTTTTCAATTCTAAAATTTTTACCTTATTTAAACACTTTTCAAGAAGTGAGAGCGAACAGTAGAGGGATTTCGATTTAAGAGTACTTCATTTGACTTATAGTTAAGTACTAGTTTGACTAATTCACTGTATTTATCACATCCACAGCGAATTCTTAACACTAAATCAATAGACTCTTTATTATAAATAGACCTCTAAGCATGCAATTTTAGTTTCGTATTAATTAATAACCCTAACCAGCAACATATTCCTTATAAATCAAAGCACTTATAAATCTCATAAAGGAATTTGGGGTTTTGATTGAAAGCTAAAGTTAATTAATAAAATATATTAAATTTATAAAAGGTAATTAAAATTTTATATACATTAAAATCATTTATAGGACAAAAATTTATGTTAAATTGAGCAGTTGCATATCTTTAAAGTTATTTACCCGCTTGACGAGTAAAGAACTTTAAGAATTTTGTCTGCTTTGTCATACAAACATTTTACTTTAACAATTCCAGCATAATGTATCATAACAAGTAATACAACTTCATGTTGCAATAGAATTAGATTGAAATTTGGCTATGCTATCGTAAAAATCACCAAATGATCTCTAAATTTATTGAATAAAATTGAAAATTTATGCAAAATAATGGAAAATAGCAATTTTCAATGCATTTATACATCAGCAAAACTTTATATTTGCTTTAAATTTCTCTTCAATGCCATTTTTACATGTTATATTGAGTGTATCATACAAATTAAGATGAAATCATATTATTTTGAAGTAATTTCAATTAATTTATTTTTCTTGATAAATTTATTCCAATTTAATGATATAGATTTTGTCTCTTTAAAGCATTGAGAGATATCAGTCATTCTGTTCAACCCTGGTATAGTTTATTATCTCTTCTACATGTTCGACCTCTAATTTTCATTTAAAGACGTTTAATAATGTGTCACTACATCATAATCTGAAACTAAATAGATAAATTTAATTTAGCTTTTAAAAAATATGACAATATCTTGAACTCATGGTTATAAATTGAATATTCAGGTATACTTGGTATATTATAAAATAACTTCGACTATCTTCTTACACTTTTAAATTAACTAACCTCATTCCTTCACAGAAAATAACAAAAATAAAGTTATGATCAAAACTTCTAAAGAGCAAAAGATTTTTATTTTAATATCAATATTAATTTAGATTTATTCTTAAGCAGCATTAATTATGATAATTTTTTCTAATACCAGCTTTATATGAAATAATATTTTTAGCACTATCTTTCACAGATTTGAATTAGCTTCAAAGAAACTTAATACTATAATAAATGGTTAAATAAAAATGATGAGCTAAAGTGTTTAAATAGTTGTTTATAAATTAAGTATTTTAATTGAATTATGACTGACTTTGTTGCTGTAAAATTCTATTGTAAGTATCACACATTATATTAAATTTAAAAATCTTTGAATATGAATACCTAAAGGTAAAGAGTACCACTTTATAAATGTTACAATTATAGCATAAGTAAATAAAATAGGGTAAATATAATTAATTTATTAGAATACAAGCCTCAAATAAATTTTCATTTATAAGTTACTTTTTGCTAATAATTAATATTGCTCATAAATTAGGCATATTTATTGCATATGTATATGACATTTTAATTAATATAAAATATCAATTGTTATTAATAATTATAGAGTTCTTTAAAGAAATCGTAAATTTACACAACTTATTACTAAACATATATAAATCATTGTCTTTGAGTGACGTTATGTAACTCAATCTAATATATGTGATTGATTTGATGGAAAAGGTGTGAGAGGCATAATATTTGTAAATAAGAATTATAAACCAAAGCACTTGAATGATTCTTGGATTAAAATTAAAAAAAAAAACATATTTAATTTTACTATTAATTAACCACATCATATTAACTTTAAAATCAAGGACACTGTAATGGTGACATTAATAAGATCACTAAAAATATCAAGTGAAAACCTCTTGTTGCAGCTAAATAGTTGAAAATAGGCGATTTAATAAAAATAAAAATGTAACTGTTAGGAATAACATTAAGGATTCCTCATGATATCGCTAACAGAATACACAGTAATATAGCATTACTCATCGAAAGTGAACACAGATATCATTTAAAATTAACACAGATTAACAGAAAATTAATTAGGCGATGCCAATTTTAAAATACTAAAAAACTACAAAAGAGTAAGAAAAAAGAATGTAATGAACACAATGATGACAATCAATTAAGGAACGAACAGCGGTGAACTATGAGTGAGGCATCATTACAACATCTACAAAACAATTTTATACAGATGTATATGTGAAATTGCAACCCTGATAAATGAGGCAGGAGTTCCAAAAAATTTCACAATGAGGGATAAAAATTAATATACTTGAGCAACAAGATGTAGAAGTCGATATAGACTTATGTTTAACAACATATTTAGAGGACTAGACATGAAATAGTACTACAGGAAAGTGGAAAAGTTGTTCAGAATTACAGATGTGAAACAAAGAAAATCAGCTTTGCGAAATTTGACAGAAATCAGTCGTGAAAGAACTTTATGGATAATATGGGATTTTTTTCCTCGCATTTACTTTACCTTTTTATTAAATGTCAATATTTATCAATTTAAGTCTCTGGACAAGTTTTTTTAATTTATCTTATCTATTTTTAATTGAAATATTCAATATACTATTTTTTAAATGATACAAATTGTTAAAACTGAATGAATATATAGCTATTTTATTTTTATGAATAAAACAAAATATTAAATCGCTCTTATTACATTACATTACATGAAAAAATTATGTTAAATCTGCTATTTTTTAAAATTTCATTAATTTAACTCTTGATATATTTAATCATTCATTATAAATATAAATTTATATTAATAGTATTCTTGACGAATAAATCTTTATTGTTAACTTAAAAAATTATTTGGAAGTTAGATAAATTAAATCTAATATATACTTTTAGTTTTTAATTGAAAAACCGTTTAAAATTAATTTATCACTAAATATGCATAAAATAAATATTTTTGGAAAATATAAATTTTTTGTTTTTTAAAACTATTCTTTTAAATGGATAAAAATTGATACTATTCAGTTCAGTTTTAATGCTCTGATTGGCTTCTTCTTATTTATTTTAAGTTTTCTGTATAGGACATCTATAATTAACTTTTAAGTTCTGTAAATTTCTTTATAATATGCGCATTTTTTTATTAATTTTTAATATTTATAAAATATTAAACCTATGTCTCTGAGAAGAACAATGAAATGTATTTGTTGCAAAAATATTTTCCTTATTAAAATAACAATAAAATTGCCAAAACACTCTGGAAATGATCTTTAATTGTTTAAAAGTTGTTGAAACTACATGAATTTATAGTTTTAAATTCATTAATTTTTAATGAAACTTAGTTGCAAATCAGTAAAGACAAATATATCATCAAATTAAAAGAGAATGTTGTAAGAAGTTTATCAATCATCTTTTTCAATTATTGACTTTCTATGTCCAGTTACTTCTCTCTAAATAAGTATACTAATACTATGAAATGGTATATGATTACTAGTAATGCTTATATTTTAATGTTTATTCTATAAATAAATAAAATAATTTTGTTTACTATTTTATTGGAGCTTATTCCAAACAATTAAATGTTCTTTAATTTATTCTGCCTAATTTATTAGAATTTATAATCAATATTATAAAAAATGGAAATACAGTTTAGTAATTCAATAAGAAATATAAATTTTTCATTTGAGTTACTAGATAACTAAACCGTGATTGATATTCACAGTATTGTCTAATAAATTCAGTCTTCGAAGAAAATACCTATATTAATAATCAATATATAACAAGACACCTCATCCATTAGGTTATTCAGAATTTAAATTTATATTTTTAAGAATCTATCAAAAAATATTTTATTATTTAACAACCGTAAATATTTATTTTACACTCACTTTTTCACTTTCTAAGGGAGGGGAAAATTGATAGAATTTAATGGAAAATTAGCTTTAAAGCTTATATTAGCAATTCAATGAAAAGAATTCATTGTATTATAATTTAGAAAGAAGAAGAAAGCTAAAGGGATAACTATAACTTCAGTATTGGATTTCCATGAAATATTTTAATTATTATAAAATTATAATATTAGTGCTAATCACTTCAGATGATCGTAGTAAATCATACCATCTGCTTAATTGAAATATTAAATTAAGCTTAACATACTTTCACATTTATTTATTATTGTTGAAACTACAAGATCAAAGTAATAATAGGCTATCTTTACTGCCTGACTAAGTGAACCTCGACATTATTTAGTCAAATTAACATGAAGATGAGTTTACAAATCTAACAAGATATTGACGTATGTTCGACGGACAACGACCCACCCCACCCCTTCATGTCATCCGCACTCGCAACCCTCACGTACCCCCACCCCATCCCACCTACCTATCACTGGACTCCATCCATCACCACACCACCCCACCCCCATAAAATACCCATTTTATATGAAAAAAGTTATCCCCAGAGTCTCAATCGACTTCCTTCTTGACTTCTCGAACACATAATAATTATATATTATATAAAAATGTCTTAATTCTATTTTAATATCCTTTTTATGCTATTTATTATTATTTTTCATAATTTTTAATTTTTTATATAAATTAGTTTACATTAGGGAAAATTATTTTTAGACATACTTTTCATTTTAAATGATTTGTAAAGATTTTTATTCTATATACTCTTAAATATAATAATAAAAAATTTTATGGACTATATTAAAATTAAAAAATTTTAATTTAATTTTTTTTTGAAATCCTTAAATCAACATTATTCGACATATGTCTAAGAAATAGTCTTAACAATTTTTCATTTTTTTATTTTTTATTATAAATCGATAAAAAGTTTAATATAAATAAAAAATAAAAAAATGAAAAATTGTTAAGACTATTTCTTAGACATACGTCGAATAATGTTGATTTAAGGATTTCAAAAAAATTTTAAATTAAAATTTTTTAATTTTAATATAGTCCATAAAATTTTTTATTATTATATTTAAGAGTATATAGAATAAAAATCTTTACAAATCATTTAAAATGAAAAGTATGTCTAAAAATAATTTTCCCTAATGTAAACTAATTTATATAAAAAATTAAAAATTATGAAAAATAATAATAAATAGCATAAAAAGGATATTAAAATAGAATTAAGACATTTTTATATAATATATAATTATTATGTGTTCGAGAAGTCAAGAAGGAAGTCGATTGAGACTCTGGGGATAACTTTTTTCATATAAAATGGGGTATTTTATGAGGGGTGGGGTTGGTGGTGGTGTGGGGGATGGGGTCCAGGTATAGGTGGGGTGGGGGATGGGGTGGGGGTGGGGTGGGGGTTGTCGGTCGGAACAGACGTATACAATAATATTATTTCTATTTTCAATCCAAATCAAATATCCCCAAGAGTTTAGATACTAAGTTGTATAATATAGATCGAAATTAGCTCAACCTTCGCAAGATCAAAATTCGTTATTTTAATCAACTATTCATAGTATGACTCACCAAATATTATCTTTAAATATTTCATGAGAAACTGTATATTTTTATATATAAAATAAAAAATCTAAAGGTATATAAATATATCTTTTTTAATAATTTTATTCTGGATTATGATAAAAATTAGCTTTATTGATCTTAATATGTAGAATATTTAACATATTATAATGTTATGGTTGGTAATATCGATGACTTTTTCAGTGAATATTAATTAATTATTTCTTTCTTTTTATATCTTGGTTAATTAGTTCTATCTAAATTGAAATAAAAAGAGTGTTTCGTTAAATTTTTATTATAGTATTTATAGAATAATTGAATTAAATTACTCAAGACTCAATAATGTTATATTTCCATGACATTTTTATATTTTATCCACAGATAACAATAAAAATATTGGCTTTAATAATTTAACTGAAATAGTTTGTTTACTTACTTCATTCCTTGAATTATTGAATTTTATATGTTTAAAAGCATTAATGTAAAATCAATTGATTTATAATATATTTAATCTAAATTTCACTTTTACCAAAACTTGAATTTGGCATACTCTTTTATTAAAGGAATTTGATTTTACTTCTAAATGATAATTTGTATTTATAGAAATTTTAATGTCCTTTTTGCTGGTAAAAAATTGTGATTTTAGTGTTAAATTAGCAAATTTAAACTGAAATTTAGAGAATTTAGCAGTAAATACTTGTTTTAAAGAATCATTACGAATGACAACTAACGATATCAAAAAATTTATATACCATAAATAATTGTAAAAATATTAACTGTGCAATTGATATTGGTAATCTTTATTCTAGAGTAATAACAATTAAAGCTAAAAAGGTATTGAGCAAGATTAGACTTTGATTTATACGATTTAATAAAATATATTCTTCATAAACTAAGAATTTTCTCTTGTATTTTTTAATATTCTTTATATAAATAGTAAATTCATGCAAATCTTAAACATTAAATTAAATTTAATTCCTATTATTGCAGAATGATAAAAAACAAATAAGTATTATTAATTTTTTATGATAAAAAACTATATAGTGTAATTATATATTAATTATTACATCTATTGAGCAAATTTTTAAAGGAAACAGTAACTTAGAAAAGGAATCAAATTTTTAATATAAATTTATGTGCATATTCTTAATTTTCACTAGTAATATAATATCATACCATGTTAAGAGGAACATTTAGAAAATTAACATTTGCACAAGCTAAATAATTCTTAAGATTTAAAAAAAAGTGCAAAGAACAAACAAAAGTGAAATGATCTATAGAAAAGTTCCCAAGAGAAATTGATATGGACAAATATGATGCCGATCAGTCAAAACGCCAACTTAAGAATAAATAAGGCGTGAATCATAATTGTAATGAAGATAAGGTTTTAGTGGATAAAATTAAATAAAAAATTCTGAACTAAATTATACCAGAAAACCCTCACTAGATTCTCAAATATAATAAGTGAGTGTAAGTTATTTGACACGATAGGTCACAAACAAATAGACATCATTTCTAACATAATATGACTAGACTTATGAATTAGACAGCTAGAAATTAAATTAATAAACTTAAAAGAAGATTGTTGTAGTAGACCGCGCATAGTAATGAAAAAAATAAAACTATATACCAAGAGTAAGTCTATAAAACGCTTTACTATCTTTATATGTTCCTTTCATAAACCATTACCATTTGAATATATGTAAGCTACTTCACAATTTTATTAGCTCATCTGTTAAATCTTTGTGATTTCACTTAACTGCTCATTTTCACTTGACAGGATTGCTTAAAAATATAAATTTAAATATTATATACTTACATTTTTAATGAGTTACATGGTATCTCTTGCTCAGTAAATTTTCCATCTTTGATTTCTAATAAATTTCATTATAATTTATAGATTTTCTTTAATAAATTGTAAATACACGAATATTATCAGCCAATATAAAAACTATTTTAGGTGACTTATGTCAAAAGAAGGATAATGAATCGAAGTGATAAATAAATTAAAATGTTGTGGCATTAGAGAAATATTATAAAATAATAAAATAATAAGATATAAATTATTTTAAAACAATTAAAGAATGATACCAAAATAAACTAATCATGATTCAGTAAACGCTGATATAAAACAATGAAGGAAAACTAGAAGAAAGAGAAACTATCAGTAGATAAAATGTAAGACAAAAAGAAACGTGAAATATTTCAAAAAGTATAAGAACAATTATACAGTCATAGAGACAGAAGCAAGGACAAGAGGGTACTAGAAATCAGAACGAATAAAACGGTAAAATTCCATTTAACATGCCAATGGGTTTATATAGCAGATTTAAGATTAGAAAATCATGCCCAAAAATATGTTACATAGGTCCAGAAGTTAGAGAACATAATATGACAAACACGAAAATGGATCATATTGCAAACTGAAAGAGCACAATCAATAAATGAGCAAGGATAAATTAGTAAAACTTATTATCAATAATGCTGTGAAGAGAAAGATAGTGGGAGTTAAGGAACAACCCAAAGCAATTGATAACTTAGATGAGGGTAGTGGAGGACAGTAAATGATGAAGGAAGCAGAAAGTCGTCAATTACAATTTATAATAAGAATTTGATAATTAAAAACATATCTAAATTTTTTATTTTACAGGGGTTGCACCTGGTGAGAGTGGTGGTGGGAACAGACATAGACTTCGCAGAGCAGCTAAAAAAATGGTGAAGGAGTATTAAAATATGCAAATGGTAATATTTTAAAAGGAACATGGAAAGACTATGAAATATTTTTTAGATTTACATTTTGTATGTTGGCTTATTCTTTTTCATTTATTATTGATCGAATTCTTATAATCATCTATTTTTCATTATTTTTCATAAATGAATAGTGGAGATGCACAACTGACCACGTATTCAAGACAACTTGTTTCTACCAAATTATAAATCTTATAGAAGAACTACTACTTCTAATACTACTACTCATTTATCTATATTTTTCAATGAGATATCAAACAAAACTATTCATCCTTTAAAACAAGAGTATCATGAATGAAGCACATCATAGCATATTTTCCTTATTTAATGATTTGATTGCTTATTTAAATTTATTTAAATTATTACCAAAGTAATCTATCTTCTGGATAGCATCTAACTTTTAATAGATTTGCAGAAAGGGCACATTTCCCACAATTAAATCATAAGCTAATTACTTAATTTTAATTTATTTTATTACGTCATCAATTACCATCCTATATCATGCCATAAAATATATAATTTACTTACTATTGGTAATAAATAGATTATGATTGTGAATTATAAAAGTTAAATTAAAAAAGAAAGAAGTAAAAGAGCATCAATTTACAAAGTCATCAATCTTATTCATTGTCTCACTTTTGATTGTAACTATCATATCGGGTGAAGAATTAACTCAATTTAAAATTAATAAAAGTGGGTGGTAATAACTAAGATGGAAAGCTATCTGCAGATCTATCATTTATGAATGAGCAATGATAACTTCCTCCAATAATTAGAGTTGAGTTAAAAAAGGATGTAAGAAAAGAGATTCAACATTTATAATTGTTTAACTTCCAATTAATTCTAATATCATTATAATATATGTCTGCATTCAAAACCCCAAAACCCCTTAATGAGGTTTATAAGTGCTTTGATTTGTAGGGAATTTGTTAGGGGTTGGGGTTATTAATAGGTTTTAATGTGAAATTTATTGTAAATGTATTTAATTTAATCACTCAAAATGCACTTTTGGATCATGTGGGAGAGGTCTGAAGTTTATCTTACTTAACCACAACTCTATCTGCTCTATTGATATGTCTGATCTTGATTTTGGTTTTATTATTATTGACTCTGCCATTTGTTTCATTGATTGATATACTCTTGTTTTGTCAATAAATTGCTTTATTCTTTGTTTGGCGTCCTTCTCGCATCTTGTAGAGTAGTATTCATTGCGCGGCATATCGCACTCTATGATTATTGCTGCCATAGCCCACACATCCCATTGAAAGTCACCATCTCTCCAGTCTTCTCTTTCTGGATAATAGCCTGGAGTTCCATAACACTTCCAAGCCTTGATACTTCCACTCTTAATGATCTGTTGAAATCAATAATTGTTGCTGTCTCGGGTGAAAAGTTCAACATTATATTCTCAGGCTTGAGATCCCTGTGAACAAAGCCTAACTTATGAAGTTCTTTGATACCTTGAATAGCTTAGGTTGCTATTAATGCAAGCTATCTATGATTTCTTTGATCAGATATGTAATCTCTGAGTGTCATTTCAAAGAGTGGTAGTCTGAAAGCCACATGATCTTTGGCTAGTAGAACAGCATCTAGCTTTATTAAGTATTTGCACTCTTTAAACTTAGCCTGATTGAGTACTTAATACTCATTAGTAAACTCCATTTAATATTTATCATCACTAAGGAGATAGTTGAAAGGATATACCTTGTAAGCATACTGATGATCCTTAATAACTTTCTTGTCATAGGAGTCCTCTAGAATTAGGTAGCTTTAGAGAGAAGTATCTAAATCATTCTATGCTAGTACTGGAATTTTCTTGTATTATATTTTAATCATGATTTTAGTGACCTCTGATGCTAAGAGGTTGCGTGCAATCCTCACATACTCTGATTCGCTTGCTTGTTAAAGCTCAGCAGCTTAAAGAGGTTCCTGCTTTTCTTTTGTTGAGCTACTTCAGTTGTGTTTCTTAATCTTCAACTTCTATCTCTTTCTTGTGGGCTTTTAAAAGATGCTTCTTTAAATCTCTTGTATGAGAGTACTGCTTATGGCACTCAAAGCAATCATACTTTCCATCAACTTTGTCATGCTTTAAGTAAACATTAGGCTTAGCTTCCTTATGGACCTTCATATGCCTGTACCAGCTAGATTTATGAGTGAAGTCTCTTTCACACTTTTCACAAAAATATACTTCAACTTCCTCTGCTTACATAGAAACTTCATTTCTAACTTTCTCCTCCTCTCTGTCTCCGACACACTTGTTTGCCATTAATTTTCTATTATTAATTTCTATTTTAATAACAGAGACCTCAAGTGATAGCTCTGGTTGTTCTTTAAGTGAGTTCATCTCACAGCTATCACACTTTATTGCTGCCAAAGGTTAGTCTCATTTAGTTTTATGGAAGTGCTGTTGTTTTTCTTAAAGTGTAGCGCTCATATTTAAATTTGAATTTAAAATTATAAAATTGCCTCTATAACTGAGAGCTTATATGAGAGGTTTGCAAGTCTACAAGTTTCAAGGGAGGTTCTTGGAGTATTAGAGAAGAAATATGAGTGTTAAGAGACGATCCAGCTCTAAATATGGTGAGGAAGTAACCATTTTTACTTTCAATAATAAGTTGATTATAGTACGTACCGATTTAGGAGGTGCACCTAATTAAGTACGTACTGCTTTAGGAGGTATTTTGTGATTTTATGATTAAAATTAGGGTGCTCCTAATTAAGTACTAGCTTTAATTAATGCTCTTAATTAAGTACTAGCATTTTAGGAGTTGCTCCTAATTAAGTACGTACCAATTTAAATTAAAAAATATGGAACTATAACAGTAGAAATTGATATCAATCTCTCAAGTTTGAAACCAGTTCTCTAAACCTTCTCCATATCCTTCTTAGAGGTTGACCTCCTATAGGATGCCCGTATTTAATAGTAGGTTTTACTGAGGTATGTAATTGAAATCAATAAACTTAAATTTGAATATCATTTCTTAGATCTGTAAACAAGATGGTCAATGAATGATGTAATGAAAAGAGTGCAAGCACAAGAATTGATTCAAAGATTTAGAAGCAAGGAGGATTTGCATCGTTACCTGGTGCAGCAAGGTACATTAAAAACTCCAAAACCCCTTAGTGAGGTCTTAAGTGCTTTTATTTGTAGGGTATTGTTGGGGTCTTATTGGGGTTAGTAGAGAAATTAGGCCAATTTGCAATATGAGAAATAGAAATTAGCGAAGTTTAGGGTCTATATATGATGAGAAATATTTAGATTTACTGCTTAAGCTTAGGTATGGTACTTGTATTAATATAGATTTAGTCAAACCAGTACTGAATTATGCAGCTATAGCAAAGCTCTTACACAAGAGTGCCTCTACTGTTAGGTATCACTGCATGTTAGCTGTTTAGCATTTTAATTTAGGCACTTGAAAGCATCCTGCAAGAAAATACAAGTTCTCACAGCACCATATTGACTACCTCTGCGACTCAAAGACTTTGAAGTATTGGGCACACTTTCCATTAGACTAGCGAGCTGTGATGTTTCATCGCAAGTTTCCTGACATGCGTATCTCTCCTTAGACTATAGCTAATATTTATAGAAGAAATGGCATTACTTTCAAGACTGTCAACAGAGTGAAGAGAGTGATTGATTTTACAGTGCCATTTTATAGTAATAATTTAAACTATATATATGATTAAATGCAGAGGGCTATTATTAATAACATCAAGTTCATACACGCTGATGAAGCTGTATTCACCTTCAACACTTTTTTTAATAAGTCTTGGTATAAGAAGTATGATAATATAGAAGTTTATGACTAAAAAGTGAAGGTAGTCACCCATGCAATATTAGCTGGTATAAGTGAAGATTCAGGCTTAGAGAGTTATGTTTTTCACCCTCGCTCTATTAAGCGAGAGTAGTATATAGAGTTCCTACATAAACTCAGAGAGAAGTATAGTAACCAAGAAATCATCCTGTTTGTTGATAACCTTTCAGTTCATAAACTAAGGAGTCTAAGAAAGCTTATGAAGAGTTAAACATAACTCCTGTCTACAACGTTCCTTATAGCCCCTAATTTAATGGAATTGAATTCTACTGAGCTAAATCAAGACTCACTACAAGAAGCTGCTGCTGTATCATCTTATGCATGACTTGCCCATCGATACAGTTGACTTAATTCAAAGCAGTTGTAAGAGAGTGAGCATAGATAAGACAACAATTTGTGCGAGAGAGGGAAGAATGAATGTTTATAAATAAGTTTTAGATTTAAACGAATGAATATATTCACATATTAAATTAACCCAGAAAGGCATTTGGCTTCTCTTTCTTCTCCTCTTCTTATGGCTTGCCTGGGCCATGTTTCTTCTCTTAGTGCCAGCACCTGCATCTATATTCATTTCATCTGGCTTTTAAACATCTTTATAAAGTCTCTTGCTAACTTCATATATTTTCTATGACTTTCTCTCTCTGTGAACCTTTGCATTCTCTTTCATTAGGAATATACCAGTCCCAGATTTCCCTTTAAAGTTATAAATCAATGCTTACTAGAGAGGTAAGGATGCTTCTTAAGCTCAGCGAGCCAGGCCTCACTTATTAGTATGCCTTGCTTCTTTAAATCTTCATGAGAAATAGAGTAGCGTTTTTTGTGAGCTTCTTCAATGATCTCTTTGAGATAACTCTCTCTTAAAGTGCCAAGAACACCAAAGAAGAAGCTCCTTTCTGGAAGCTTGTTGGAGAGTTGTTTCTTGGTAGGAAGATAAACAACCAACTCTTCATCATTCATCTCATCCTCGTAGAGATTAGTGACTGAAATCTCTGGGTAGTTTGGTATATCTACCAACTTTATTTCATTGTTTTTAAAGGCTTTCTTCTCATCGCAGAGTATAGCTTTTAAGAATGAAATTTTGGTACCTTCCATCGTTGGAAGGAATAACCCACTATAGTATATGATTAAGTATATGTCACATGCTTACCATGGTTGAGTGAGGTATCGATAGAGATCTTCCTTGCTTCTAAATCTTGAGATCATTTCTTAAGCTTCAACCCTCTTCATTGCAGTACTTATAGATTCCCTCCTTGTTCCTTCTCTTCTTATTGAATTTCAAATTATAATATATAGAGTTCTGGATCCTACAATTAAAAATCTTAGTATTAAATATGGGCATCTTATAGGAGGTCAACCTGGTAAGGATACGTGGAGAAAGCTGGCAGAAGCTGTATCAAACTTTAGAGATGGAGCTCCATTATTATCAATTTAGTTCCATTAAATTAGTACTAAATTTGTTTAAACTTAATTAGTACCGGTACTAAATTCGTTTAAATTTAATTGGTACCAATATAATAGTACCAAAACTTAATTAGTACCAAGTTTTAAACTAATGAGGTTTTAATGGAAAAGTTCCAAAATGGTTCAAAACCTAATTGGTACCAGTACCAACTCGATTTTTTACTTGGTTGGTACCTAAATCAAAATTATTAAGGTATGAAATTAGAAAAATTATATTTATAAACTAAGCATAAATATGATCTCTAACACCTTATATTCAACCATAATTGTTGTCGTATCAACTCCTATCCAGAGTGACTATAGCCAGAATAGTTATTAGAGCTTTATAATAGAAATTTAAATTTGAATTAAAACATGGCGTCCAACTTAAATCGTAAGGCAGTTTCTCTTGGAACAGGTCAATCATTACTCAACTTTGGCTCCTCCAAGAAACCAGAAGTAATTTGTATTGAAAAGGAGGTTGAGCTAAGAGCTCTAGAGTTTGAAGCTGAGATCTTTAAAATATAAGTTTAAAACAAGAAGTAGAGTGCAGAGATAGGAGTTTAAATATAAGTTGAATTGGTTGAGGAAGATAAGGAACATCAACCAATTGAAAAAATTAAAACATTTTAATGTGAAGACTGCTAAAATGTCTTCTCAACTGAGTCGAGCTTGAAGAGGCACATTAAAGAAGTACATTCTGGCAAAGCCAAGTATTATTTTAAACATGACAAAGTGGATGGAAGG